>OY759266.1:1994638-2022138 GCA_963662155.1 Lamellibrachia columna | reverse complement strand
ACCTAGTTAAATTTAAGTCATTTTCCTTTTTTTTCTAGGGCGCAATCACAGTCTTATGTCAAAATTATTTTGATTCACATAAACTATGATTATTAGTATATCATTTTATACCAAGATAATATATCTAGCATGCATAGATAATTATATATAACTTATTCAAATAGGGTTGGTAATCTGGCTCAACTAACACTTGGTGTGGGGTAAGTTGAGCCACAGTGTAGCGTAAGTTGCGTAAATGCTTTATTTGTATAATTTACGTAGGCCCTGTACAAACATTCATAACAACTCAGCCAACACATCTACCCAATGGGTATAATACGTCTCTGACAAGTCGACACACTTAATTAATATAGACTTATAGGCCAATCGCAACCAGTAACTAACTGCTAATACGTTGCTTTGTAGCTAACGTTGAAGTCATTTGCACTCTTCGACTGCGATGTTTTTTAAACGTGACGTTATATTATAAGATGCCATTACAAGGGAAAGGTATTCACTGAGAAGTACATAACTTGGGCTTTTCAAATGGGTACCCTGTATTTATAGCTATCAGTTCGTAGATAGTTTAGAACTGCAGACGTACGGCTTCACATAATATTATTTCCAGTAGAATAGCGTATATTCATCGAGCTTTAGCGTCTTTTTTGTATACGTTCCTGGATACGCAACATTATTTGTATGCATGTTCTTTATGTGGTTATATCATATTCTTAATATTTTCACTAAGCTACCAACTTATGGAAACCTCATAAATATATTACAGTGAGTTGGTGAATTGTCAAAGGCATAATATGAGTCGAAAAGTCGAAATCATTACATAATAGTCAAGCGTGCTTTAGTGTAGTTATGATCCAATGTGCTTGATTACATAGTGTCATATGAAAGAAATCACCTCGACCCTGATAGAACTTTGTTTGATGACACAGTGTCATCCCTGTTTGACACCACCTCTCTTTCTCATCCTTCTCCGCTTCCTTCGTCGCCGGTTGCATTCTCTCCCACTCTGGACATGTTGGATGGAACTCTCCTCCCTTGTCATTCTCTCCCACCCTGGATATGTTGGATGGAACTCTCCTCCCTTGTCATTCTCTCCCACTCTGGACATGTTGGATGGAACTCTCCTCCCTTGTCATTCTCTCCCACCCTGGATATGTTGGATGGAACTCTCCTCCCTTGTCATTCTCTCCCACCCTGGACATGTTGGATGGAACTCTCCTCCATTGTCATTCTCTCCCACCCTGGATATGTTGGATGGAACTCTCCTCCCTTGTCATAGCTGCACTTTTTGAAGCGGGATGTGGCACATATATTCAGGACTGGTCTTGGGACCCTTAGGACCTTTCCCGTGGCCAGCCTCCAATCAGGTCCACCAATATTAAAGGTCAAACAGTGCTGGAAATTTAGCTACAGAGACACATAGTGCACGATTCCTGTTTTGTGACATAGGGTAATATGTTTAATAAATTACAGGGCGCACGCATCTCGGGCTCGGCGTTTCTTATATAGTTCCTTGCAGAGGCCACTCCTGGGCTCTTGCAGAATGTGCGAGAGAGCCACAACATGTCTGTGCCAGCCTCATTATGTAAGAGGTGTGGTGTGTTACGTCACACTGGCGATCACGATAGTCCTACTGGCGTTGCTGCTACGACCTACGTCCTTTCTCTTCCACTCGGGGTCCTTTCTCTTCCACTCGGGGTCCTTTCTCTGTATCTTCGGGAATTCCCTGGCAATTGGTGATTGGCACCCATTCTGATATCTGGAAAACATGTTTAACATCTGTGGTCAGTATAACACTAAAATAGTGAAACCGTTCGTCGCCGAAACCGTGCGTCGCACACCCGTCTAAACTGGTTAAAATGTTATATATTCTGTAGAAATAAAGTTTGCCAACACATATGACATATAATAGTGGCTTAGGCCACTAATATTGTAAATGTAAACGAATACAAGTATATGATGCCTTGCAACATTTGCTTCAAATTTCCATCAATTGTGTATTTTATTTAGATGACATTTTATATGAAAACGGTAGTTATTTTATTCTAATGACAAGCTATATATTTAGCATATCCATTATGCAAATAAAACCATTATTTAAAAATATAATATGGCTATCAAACGGCTCCAGTCGATATATCTCGATAATGCTCCAATCTAAGTCGCCTGAAACCGTCCGTCATCTCCAAATTGGAGCACGTCTGTTCCCGCGAAAACCACTGTAAGCCACGTTTTATTGCTTCTGACGACGAAGCGCACATATTAACTCGGCGAAAATCACCAATTTACTCACTACTAAACATTCATAACATTAATAAGACATTCATATTAAAAACCGCACTTACCAAATATGTTCCTTGGGTCTTTAGCAAAACTGGACTCCTTTCTTGGCGTCGCTTTTATTCCCACGAAGATCACTAGGAAGTAGTTCCGGGTAAATCGCCACGTAGCAGTTCTAGCCGACGTAAGGTATCAGGCGGTGTCGGGCGACCGGTGGTTACGAGGCCCGTAAAAAGTGTCATACGACGTAGGAAAATGTCTTTACACATTAGACCATTGACACATATTTAGCTTGACATATGTTACTGATGACATATTAATAGTTCTCACTAATGCATCGAACTCTTCTCACGACGTATCTGCAAATGTGCGACGTACGGTTGCATTAAAAACTTCCCCAGATCAGTTTTGGGACCTCCCACAAGTTATTATCCAATGATTTTAATTTAAAACACCGCCTGTCCAAAGTATCCAGCTGAAGCATCACGTTCTATGAGAAATCCATGTTAGTTCGTGATATTTTGTACTGCATTTGCCTGTATGAAGTAATGAGACGTACGATTTCACAAAAGCTTCCCCAACATAAAATAATCAGGAAAATTCATGGATTTGACCAGAAATAGTAGTATTGTTGGTAGTAATTCCCGAAATATATGCCATTATAGCTAACTATTAACTGTATGTGGTTTGAATAAAAAAATGTTTTAAAGACGTCATCGTGTAAATATTGCACAAAACGGAGCAAAAATTACCAATTTATTGGAGACATAAAATCAATGTGCATTTCTGTGTGTGGAGTAAAACTATGGCATTCGTTGGACGTAAACATCACTAGCTGCTGTTACATTTTCGTTCTATATATTAGGTCTAAAAATCTAAATAATTATAATCAAACAATATATGTTAAAAATATTAATTTATATAATTTATGTTTATTGTAATATATTGTATTTGTATCATACATAACTATACCACTTTGGGGTGAACCATGGATACGTATCACACTTTTGTTCATTCCCTTTCCACCAACACTCTATTGTTTATTTATTTTTTTACAGGTTGCAAATGGTGGAGTATTTTATAATAATGGAATTTGTACTGTTGGTTGATGGAAATAAATTGCTTATTGATAATTTTTCCCCATTCCGGAATAAAATGTTACAGTATTGTTCAATATGAAAACAATTTCTTCACCACTGTACCTACCCCCTCGGTGCAGAGCTAGCGTCAGTGTACTCGCGATCATTGTCTCCTGCTCGTCCATTGGCGTTCGGCGGCGGCGTTGGAGGCGGGCGTCTGTGAGGAAGTTGTGTTCAACGCTATATTTATTATTCATTTGTTACATGTTGCATAGCAACAAGCCAGGGGTATTTTTTACAGTTTACGTATGATCACGGGTGTTACGATTACGTTACATTGCAATCCACTTATTATAACTACCTATTACTGGTATACACTGTATGTAGAAAAGAGCTGCCAGGAACTTTTCTGTTGGAATTCGTTGTGTGGGCGAGGAACGAGGACGTCTCGTGAGCGTGTTCGTAATGCACTTAATTTCCGTGTTCACTGTAGTTTTATTTGGCCACCTGTGCCGTTTGTGTAGTCATCAACATCTGCATGACACATATCTACATACAAATACCTAAGTTTTATTTGGCCACCTGTGCCGTTTGTATAGTCATCAACATCTGCATGACACATATCTACATACAAATACCTAAGGATTGTGTGTTCGACATAAAATTGTGTATTTTTTTATTTCTTGCACGTGTACAACGATAAGACGATGGGCCCACCTGGTTGGTTGAACAGCGGCTGTCGTACTGGAGACGTTCCTAGCTGGTAGACTCGGGGCATCTTGTGAAGGACTGTGTAAATACATTGTACTGTAGGCATACTCATGTCTTCGTGCTATCATTTTACTCAAAGCGTACATTAAATAAAATAAAACTGATACTAAAGCATTTTGCACATAGATAAAGTTATTCAAACGTCAGATCAGCCGATTTTTTTGTTCTGATGCTAGCGTTGAGATTTGTTTAATATCAGTAAGCGTTATTGTTAGTATTCTTTGCTAACACATAATTCGTTAAATATATGCGTTCTTGCTGTTGTCATGGATATATCTTTGTTCCGACTCTCTAATTTAAAGTACAACATTAGGCCTCACAATTCCGTCGACAATCGCTGTTAGTGTTATTTTATGCACCAGAGGCGCCACTTGTTATTTCGGGTAGCCTCTATTGTATTTCCAACGTGAAGTTATAATGTACGTTACATTTGTTGCATTTGTACTGCCCTTGGCTCCGCTCCGTCGCCGTTCGTCCTGTCAGGGGTGCAACATGCACACATACGCACCAAAGGCTTCTGCCACCTGGGGTGGAATAGAGACAGTATATCAAGTGTTTTTTCACCGGGTGCAACTTGAACCATGAATAAAGAGCCTTCATGTTCGTAATAGCGAGAAGTACATTCTTTTCATTCATACAGAGCACAATATATTAGATGGTGTCAGAGCGGATATACCAAAAATGTATTCAAATGAACAGCAACTATGTCGTTCACAATTGGAAATCGGCGGAGCAACAGTTGAGCTCAGCAATAAGACAAGCAAAACTGGTGCACTGGGCAGGCCCTGGAGCATACAAACGTTGTATTTGCAAACAGTGATGAAGATAAAGACACATTCTGGAAACATGTTCTCAACACGTTTAGAGAATATTGTGAACCCAGATAAACGAGGTGTTTGAGTGTTTGAGCAGAACCAGTTATGATCAGTGTGAAAGAGAAACGATTGATGCGTGGGTAAGATAGCCGATGACACTGTATGTGGGCATGGATGTAAACAGAGAGCAATCTGATGTGTGTGTGTGTATATATATATATATATATATATATATATATATATATATATATATATATATATATATATATATATATATATATATATATATATATATATATATATATATATATATATATATATATATATATATATATGAATATATTAGCGTATTTCCAGGATACTGTTTGTATTCAAAGACACTAATATACGGTTGTACTAGTATTTGAGATACAAAAATAATTGGTTTTACGTACTGTATCTGTTTGCATCTTTTACAACAGCAGTATATGCAGACGACGAGGAGAAGGAAGAACGTTATCGCTGAAACGACTATAACAATAAAAGCCCAAATTGAGAGGTCGGCGATTGTTGTGCCGTCAGGTGTAGCGTGTGTAGAGGTGACGTCGAATCCTGTGTGTCAAATAAATAAATGATTTAGTTTCGGGTGCTTATCAAATTGCATCACAACTGTAAATCGCAAGTGGACCTCCAATGGATTGCACAGCAAGACGTAGTTCCAATGTGCTAGACCCCGGTATTGTTTGGTTCCTTTATCGTAGCCGCAGTGAGTCATTTCACTAGGCCTGCAGCAACACTGCGTCATGCTTGACTTGAGAGCCACGTGGCACGAGTTAACGCGGATCACTTGGGAATAAATTAATCACGTGTTATTTAATCACGTGAACATTGAAATTGAATGCGTTGTCGCACCACTATTATATCCGGATTCTTCATATGCCATTAATATTGATTTGCAAGGTTATTTCACATTCAGAAAAACAAGGCATTTAAAACCCACTAAGACGAACTATATCGGGGAAGGTGTAACCCTGAACCCTGTCAGTCATCATATCTATATTTGAGTTCAGTTACACATATATTATAAATGGAAAATCAACTTCGATAGTATCACCTCTCAGCCAAACACAGTTATCGCGCTGATCAAAAGGAGCTTAAACAAGTGTTCACAAGAAGTAAAGGTCAAAGAGTACGCCGCCCTAGTTAGGCCAATGCTTGACCCGATTCATCGGCTGTATGACACCCAGGCCGGATGTATCAAATATATCCACTCAAAATAATCCACTGTTACACAAAACTGCTCAACTCTTCCTTCATAAACGAATGTTTCAAGACTACAGCAAGACTACCGCAAGACTATCGCAAGACTACCGCAAGACTACCGCAAGACTACCGCAAGACTACAGCAAGACTACAGCAAGACTACCGCAAGACTACCGCAAGAATACCGCAAGACTACCGCAAGACTACCGCAAGACTACAGCAAGACTACCGCAAGACTACAGCAAGACTACCGCAAGACTACAGCAAGACTACAGCAATACTACCGCAAGACTACCGCAAGACTACAGCAAGACTATCGCAAGACTACAGCAAGACTACCGTAAGACTACCGCAAGACTACAGCAAGACTACCGCAAGACTACAGCAAGACTACAGCAAGACTACAGCAAGACTACAGCAAGACTACAGCAAGACTGCAGCAAGACTACAGCAAGACTACCGCAAGACTACCGCAAGACTACCTCAAGACTACAGCAAGACTACCGCAAGACTACGGCAAGACTACAGCAAGACTACCGCAAGACTACAGCAAGACTACAGCAAGACTACCGCAAGACTACAGCAAGACTACAGCAAGACTACCGCAAGACTACCGCAAGACTACAGCAAGACTACCGCAAGACTACCGCAAGACTACAGCAAGACTATCGCAAGACTACAGCAAGACTACCGCAAGACTACCGTAAGACTACAGCAAGATTACCGCAAGACTACCGCAAGACTACCGCAAGATTACAGCAAGAATACCGCAAGACTACCGCAAGACTACCGCAAGACTACGGCAAGACTACAGCAAGACTACCGCAAGACTACCGCAAGACTACCGCAAGACTACAGCAAGACTACCGCAAGACTACCGCAAGACTACCGCAAGACTACCGCAAGACTACAGCAAGACTACAGCAAGACTACCGCAAGATTACCGCAAGACTACATCAAGACTACCGCAATACTACCGCAAGACTACAGCAAGACTACCGCAAGACCACCGCAAGACTACCGCAAGACTACAGCAAGACTACCGCAAGACTACCGCACGACTACCGCAAGACTACAGCAAGACTACCGCAAGACTACCGCAAGACTACCGCAAGACTACCGCAAGACTACCGCAAGACTACAGCAAGACAACCGCAAGACTACAGCAAGACTACCGCAAGACTACAGCAAGACTACCGCAAGACTACCGCAAGACTACAGGAAGACTATCGCAAGACTACAGCAAGACTACCGCAAGACTACAGCAAGACTACAGCAAGACTACCGCAAGACTACCGCAAGACTACCGCAAGACTACCGCAAGACTACAGCAATACTATCGCAAGACACCCGCAAGACTACAGCAAGACTACCGCAAGACTACCGCAAGACCACAGCAAGACCACAGCAAGACTACCGCAAGACTACCGCAAGACTACCGCAAGACTACCGCAAGACTACCGCAAGACTACCGCAAGACTACCGCAAGACTACCTTCCGCTTTATACCAAGCCATTCGTCGCCCCAGATCGAGTGATATTCACCAATTCATTCCACCAACAGTTAAGTCCGATGTGTCTAGATATCGTTGCTCACTGGTTACAGATTTCAATCCACTCAGCCCTGAAATAACCAGATGTGATAAACCTTCCAGTTTCAGGTGCAGAGTTATGAGGAGTCTGTTGTCAGTGTAGATAACTGGAATCCTCGTGGACAGCACCCATAACCACGTCACTCGTGGTTATAACAAGGAAAACATAGCAATGGTTAAATATATGAGTAAGTTATAGCTTACTCATACATTTAACCATTGCTATGTTTTCCTTGTTTGGTGTTTAGAGGTTGTGCCCGCGGGATGTACACCGACTGGTCATTATCGTTAGTGATGTAGAAGTAGATAACGCTTTCACCCTTTGGCTTAGGTCATAAAACCTTTCATGTCACCCGGGCAACAACATCAAGCACACAATTATGCCATGTATAGCAACACTATGATTGATCTGTAATTTTATTTATCAGATAATTTGGCGGGCTCAGGATTGACGGATAACCCACATACAATAGGCCGAATTATAACAGAGCATTTTAAACCTAACAGGCAATTTACTTCCATAAGGAATTTTTAATGCATGTTGCTTACACAAATGGCTGGCGTTCACTATGTGTGACTGCTATTCTTGGAAGTCCTGCTAAAATAATGCTGGGTATGTCTATATACATTGAGCAAGACCACGGGTGCGCAAGACCACGGGTGTGCAAGACCACGGGTGCGCAAGACCACGGGTGTGCAAGACCACGGGTGAGCCAGACCACGGGTGCGCAAAATCACGGGTGAGCAAGACCATGGGTGAGCAAGACCACGGGTGAGCAAGACCACGGGTGCGCAAGACCACGGGTGTGCAAGACCACGGGTGAGCAAGACCACGGGTGAGCAAGACCACGGGTGAGCAAGACCACGGGTGAGCAAGACCACGGGTGAGCAAGACCACGGGTGCGCAAGACCACGGGTGTGCAAGACCACGGGTGAGCAAGACCACGGGTGAGCAAGACCACGGGTGAGCAAGACCACGGGTGAGCAAGACCACGGGTGAGCAAGACCACGGGTGAGCAAGACCACGGGTGAGCAAGACCACGGGTGAGCAAGACCACGGGTGCGCAAGACCACGGGTGTGCAAGACCACGGGTGAGCAAGACCACGGGTGTGCAAGACCACGGGTGAGCAAGACCACGGGTGTGCAAGACCACGGGTGAGCAAGACCACGGGTGTGCAAGACCACGGGTGCGCAAGACCACGGGTGTGCAAGACCACGGGTGAGCAAGACCACGGGTGCGCAAGACCACGGGTGTGCAAGACCACGGGTGAGCAAGACCACGGGTGAGCAAGACCACGGGTGAGCAAGACCACGGGTGTGCAAGACCACGGGTGAGCAAGACCACGGGTGTGCAAGACCACGGGTGAGCAAGACCACGGGTGCGCAAGACCGCGGGTGTGCAAGACCACGGGTGAGCAAGACCACGGGTGAGCAAGACCACGGGTGAGCAAGACCACGGGTGCGCAAGACCCACTGCTGTCATAGTGTACCTATTTAATAAACAAAATTCAGGCCGATCTGTGAAAGACTTCCAACGAAACATGGCTCCAAATTAATTATCTGACTGCTGCATGGACGATTGAAGATCGTCAACTGTTGTCATCAGTTCCCCTTTCTTCGGAAGTCATTCCAATACGGTGTCCCAAGGGTAACACAACCAGTCACCAACTATATAATGTTAATAGCAGATAACATATGTGTTTGTGGCTTACTTGCACAAGTGTAGTGTTTGTTGAGAACGTTACAGACGCAGCGCTGTAGACGCGGGCAGGAGGAACACTTTCCTTTTGTGTACGTGTCATCGGGCACGTACAAGGCTCTTTCGTTGTCGCCAGCGTCTGTAGCATACACGTGTATGCATGTGTACATTTGAGCTTTACAGACAACCTATTTAACAGACACTCAAATTGACGACCACTAAGACACCGACCACAACTAACACACAAGTAAAACACCGACCGCCACCAACACGCCGACAAAAACTAACACACAAGTAACACACCGACCGCCACCAACACACCGACCACAACTAACACACAAATAACACACCTACCGCCACCAACACACCGACCACAAATAACACACAAGAAACACACCGACCGCCACCAACACCCCAACCACAACTAACACACAAGTAACACACAAACCGCCACCAACACACCGACCACTATTAGTACATAAACCACCACTAACACCAAATACCACAAACACCAGACCGCCACTTACACACATACCACAAACCGACAATCACTCACGTCAACTACCATTAACACAGAGACCACCATCGACAACCTCTAACATACCGACTATCACTAACATGCATGTTGCCACAAACACATCGACCACATCGAACACACATGCGCCCACTAACACATTTACGTCCTCTGTCTTATTACAACATGCCAACACTAACACACATAACACCACTTACACACAAACTACCACTAATAAACAGACCATCACTAACACACATACCACCACCAACGTTATAATATAACATTACAACATCATAATTAGTGGATTATGGTGAACAAGTTGGTGATTCGATTGCGTGAACGCCTTCATTAGTAAGTTTGTCAGCCGTTCGTTTGCTTAAATGCTGCAGTTGCACCGGCTTGGTTTCTGACACTGTTTTTCTCTGTCACACGACCAGTCTCCCCCAAGTCGAGTTAACGCTGTTACGGTGTCATCCTCTGTCACACGACCCTTGACCCCAATTCGAGTTAACGCTGCTAGGATGTCATCCTCCGTCACACGACCCGTGTCCCCCAAGTCGAGTTAACGCTGCTAGGGTGTCAACCTCTGTCACACGACCCGTGTCCCCCAAGTCGAGCTAACGCTGCTAGGGTGTCATCCTCTGTCACACGACCCGTGTCCCCCAGTCGAGTTAACGCTGCTAGGGTGTCATCCTCTGTCACGTGTCCCCCAAGTCGAGTTAACGCTGCTAGGGTGTCAACCTCTGTCACACGACCCGTGTCCCCCAAGTCGAGCTAACGCTGCTAGGGTGTCAACCTCTGTCACACGACCCGTGTCCCCCAGTCGAGTTAACGCTGCTAGGGTGTCATCCTCTGTCACGTGTCCCCCAAGTCGAGTTAACGCTGCTAGGGTGTCAACCTCTGTCACACGACCCGTGTCCCCAGTCGAGTTAACGCTGCTAGGGTGTAATCCTCTGTCACGTGTCCCCCTAGTCGAGTTAACGCTGCTAGGGTGTCAACCTCTGTCACACGACCCGTGTCCCCCAGTCGAGTTAACGCTGCTAGGGTGTCATCCTCTGTCACGTGTCCCCCTAGTCGAGTTAACGCTGCTAGGGTGTCATCCTCTGTCACACGACCCGTGTCCCCCAGTCGAGTTAACGCTGCTAGGGTGTCATCCTCTGTCACGTGTCCCCCTAGTCGAGTTAACGCTGCTAGGGTGTCATCCTCTGTCACGTGTCCCCCCAGTCGAGTTAACGCTGCTACGGTGTCATCCTCTGTCAAACGACCCGTGACCCCCAAGTCGAGTTAACGCTGCTAGGGTGTCATCCTCTGTCACTCGACCCGTGTCCCCTAAGTCGAGTTAACGCTGCTAGGGTGTCAACCTCTGTCACTCGACCCGTGACCCCCAAATCGAGTTAACGCTGCTAGGGTGTCAACCTCTGTCACACGACCCGTGTCCCCCAGTCGAGTTAACGCTGCTAGGGTGTCATCCTCTGTCACGTGTCCCCCCAGTCGAGTTAACGCTGCTAGGGTGTCATCCTCTGTCACGTGTCCCCCTAGTCGAGTTAACGCTGCTAGGGTGTCATCCTCTGTCACGTGTCCCCCTAGTCGAGTTAACGCTGCTAGGGTGTCATCCTCTGTCACGTGTCCCCCCAGTCGAGTTAACGCTGCTAGGGTGTCATCCTCTGTCACGTGTCCCCCCAGTCGAGTTAACGCTGCTAGGGTGTCATCCTCTGTCACGTGTCCCCCCAGTCGAGTTAACGCTGCTAGGGTGTCATCCTCTGTCACGTGTCCCCCCAGTCGAGTTAACGCTGCTAGGGTGTCATCCTCTGTCACGTGTCCCCCCAGTCGAGTTAACGCTGCTAGGGTGTCATCCTCTGTCACGTGTCCCCCTAGTCGAGTTAACGCTGCTAGGGTGTCATCCTCTGTCACGTGTCCCCCTAGTTGAGTTAACGCTGCTAGGGTGTCATCCTCTGTCAAACGACCCGTGCCCCCAAGTCGAGTTAACGCTGCTAGGGTGTCATCCTCTGTCAAACGACCCGTGTCCCCCAAGTCGATTTAACGCTGCTACGGTGTCATCCTCTGTCAAACGACACGTGTCCCCCAAGTCGATTTAACGCTGCTAGGATGTCATCCTCTGTCAAACGACACGTGTCCCCCAGTCGAGTTAACGCTGCTAGGGTGTCATCCTCTGTCAAACGACCCGTTACCCCCAAGTCGAATTAACGCTGCTAGGGTGTCATCCTCCGTCACACGACCCGTGTCCCCCAAGTCGATTTAACGCTGCTAGGGTGTCATCCTCTGTCAAACGACACGTGTCCCCCAACTCGAGTTAACGCTGCTACGGTGTCATCCTCTGTCAAACGACCCGTGTCCCCCAAGTCGTTTCAACGCTGCTAGGATGTCATCCTCTGTCAAACGACCCGTGTCCCCCAAGTCGAGTTAACGCTGCTACGGTGTCATCCTCTGTCAAACGACCCGTGTCCCCCAAGTCGTTTCAACGCTGCTAGGATGTCATCCTCTGTCAAACGACCCGTGTCCCCCAAGTCGAGTTAACGCTGCTACGGTGTCATCCTCTGTCAAACGACCCGTGTCCCCCAAGTCGAGTTAACGCTTCTACGGTGTCATCCTCTGTCAAACGACACGTGTCCCCCAGTCGATTTAACGCTGCTAGGATGTCATCCTCTGTCAAACGACCCGTGTCCCCCAAGTCGATTTAACGCTGATAGGATGTCATCCTCTGTCAAACGACCCGTGTCCCCCAAGTCGAGTTAAAGCTGCTAGGGTGTCATCCTCTGTCAAACGACACGTGTCCCCCAAGTCGAGTTAACGCTGCTACGGTGTCATCCTCTGTCAAACGACACGTGTCCCTCAAGTCGATTTAACGCTGCTAGGGTGTCATCCTCTGTCAAACGACACGTGTCCCCCAAGTCGATTTAACGCTGCTAGGGTGTCATCCTCTGTCAAACGACCCGTGTCCCCCAAGTCGAGTTAAAGCTGCTAGGGTGTCATCCTCTGTCAAACGACACGTGTCCCCCAAGTCGAGTTAACGCTGCTACGGTGTCATCCTCTGTCAAACGACACGTGTCCCTCAAGTCGATTTAACGCTGCTAGGGTGTCATTCTCTGTCAAACGACACGTGTCCCCCAAGTCGAGTTAACGCTGCTACGGTGTCATCTTCTGTCAAACGACACGTGTCCCCCAAGTCGAGTTAACGCTGCTTCGGTGTCATCCTCTGTCAAACGACACGTGACCCCCAAGTCGATTTAACGCTGCTAGGGTGTCATCCTCTGTCAAACGACACGTGTCCCCCAAGTCGATTTAACGCTGCTAGGGTGTCATCCTCTGTCAAACGACCCGTGACCCCCAAGTCGAGTTAACGCTGCTACGGTGTCATCCTCTGTCAAACGACACGTGTCCCCCAAGTCGAGTTAACGCTGCTTCGGTGTCATCCTCTGTCAAACGACACGTGACCCCCAAGTCGATTTAACGCTGCTAGGGTGTCATCCTCTGTCAAACGACACGTGTCCCCCAAGTCGATTTAACGCTGCTAGGGTGTCATCCTCTGTCAAACGACACGTGTCCCCCAAGTCGAGTTAACGCTGCTTCGGTGTCATCCTCTGTCAAACGACCCGTGTCCCCCAAGTCGATTTAACGCTGCTAGGGTGTCATCCTCTGTCAAACGACACGTGTCCCCAAGTCGATTTAACGCTGCTAGGGTGTCATCCTCTGTCAAACGACCCGTGACCCCCAAGTCGAGTTAACGCTGCTAGGGTGTCATCCTCTGTCAAACGACACGTGTCCCCCAAGTCGAGTTAACGCTGCTACGGTGTCATCCTCTGTCAAACGACCCGTGACCCCCAAGTCGATTTAACGCTGCTAGGGTGTCATCCTCTGTCAAACGACACGTGTCCCCCAAGTCGATTTAACGCTGCTAGGGTGTCATCCTCTGTCAAACGACCCGTGACCCCCAAGTCGAGTTAACGCTGCTTCGGTGTCATCCTCTGTCAAACGACCCGTGTCCCCCAAGTCGATTTAACGCTGCTAGGGTGTCATCCTCTGTCAAACGACACGTGTCCCCCAAGTCGAGTTAACGCTGCTACGGTGTCATCCTCTGTCAAACGACCCGTGTCCCCCAAGTCGATTTAACGCTGCTAGG
Organism: Lamellibrachia columna; assembly: GCA_963662155.1. Taxonomy (NCBI): domain Eukaryota; kingdom Metazoa; phylum Annelida; class Polychaeta; order Sabellida; family Siboglinidae; genus Lamellibrachia; species Lamellibrachia columna. The sequence continues at coordinate 2,008,008 of OY759266.1, read as the reverse complement.
GTGTCATCCTCTGTCAAACGACCCGTGACCCCCAAGTCGATTTAACGCTGCTACGGTGTCATCCTCTGTCAAACGACACGTGTCCCCCAGTCGAGTTAACGCTGCTAGGATGTCATCCTCTGTCAAACGACCCGTGTCCCCCAAGTCGATTTAACGCTGCTAGGGTGTCATCCTCTGTCGCACGGCCACTGAAGACAAGGAGACCCAACCTACCGATGCCTTCGTCCTTCCTAATCACATTCCCTATGATCGACGTCCAGTCTTTTGCGCATGCGTAGTGGTACTTGTCTTTGGCGACAGACATGATGGTGTTCTCTTTTTCGGCTGTGGTCATCCACCCGTTCGGCGGGATCCCGATTCCGACCGAGAACACTGAGGATACACATAAGGTAGGTTTAATGTTGTCTTAAAACTGCATCCTCAACTGATCTAGACTATCGTGAATCCGGTTCGTCGATGTCCTAATATGTAGTGTCTGAATATCTTAAGTAATATCTGCAGTCGGTTTAATTAAAAATTGCATATATTTGTTCAAATCATCAAAACAATAGACTTTTGTCGTTAGATCTGGTAAGGTTCAAAATAGTGGAAATCCCAAATTCTGAACACTGTGCGGGTCTCCAAAATAGTGAAATGAGACGAGCCAAAAAATCGAATTGAGTACACACGTTTAATCAGTTGTGATTATATAGTTCTGGCTTACAAAATGCCCTATACACGAATACATTATTTAATACGTCGATCCAAGAGATTTAATCTACCCATACTGAACTGAGTTTATGATCGTCACGCAGAAAGCAAATAAATGCAAGGACATTGTTGAAAACAAGTGTTCATGTCGTTGAAAATGATCTACATAGTCTAATTGTCTTATTATTATACACAGTCCCGGAGAGGCTCCGTGGCCGCGACCAGCCCGCGGCAGACGTGGGACCTGCACCTCTTAAACATCAGCAGTCTGCCCTAGAGACGCAGATCAGAACAGTTTTAAAAATCACAAAACCCTTACGTCTACGAACATTTCGCTCAGTGTCGTATTTAGGGGAGGGTCACTGGACCGTGGCCCCTTTGGCTATTTTTTATTTTGTTCCGCATTTTTGTTCCGTTTCGCCGCTAGTCGTGTCAACTAATGGGTGATTACCCTTGTCCCACTGTGGCCTCCCCCTTGCCAGATCCTAGATACGCCACTGACTGTTGATATTTACAAGATCTACGCATACATAGTACTACCACTAAGCGTCTGACGAGATCATGTGCACGTACCTGTAATTCCTTGTCGTTTCAACTTTCCTACAGCGCTGGAGATGTCATATTCACCGTCGGAGAACACCCATAGAATCTTGTTGACGCCTTTCCTCGAGGTCGAACTGAACATCTCATCGGCTACCTACATACATTGTCAAACTTCTTGATACACGTGTATGTATATATGTTTATAATGTACACACAAATGTTTGGTAAAGTTTCTCGACAAAAACGTTTTTAAGAGATAATATGAGTGAATGAATGAATGGATTTATTCAACAAAAACACATTTACATAATTTATACAGTACATAGCACTAATTGCAATTTATCGAAAACGGGTAAAAAGAAGTGTAATACTTATAGTGTTTACCCTTTTAGTAGTTTATCTTAGTAACATATCTAGAATAAAATACTCGACTGATCATTAATTTAGTCTACAGTAATGTGATGTATTGAAAGGTATTTATTTAGAACCACATGGTTGTTGCACCGGAACAAGCATATTCCAACGCTCTTGAAGGGCATACCGAACACGATGGTGTATTTTGATGATGTATTGGTGCAAGGACCAACAGAAGATGAACATTTGCAGACACTTGATCGCGTGCTCGAACGACTGGTTCAAGCTGGGTTCCGCCTGAAAGAATCCAAGTGTCAATTCTTGAGTGACGAGGTCGATTACATCGGATCAATGCTGAAGGCATTCACCTGTCAGCAGTCCGCCAACATAACCGAGTTACGATTATACCTTGGGATGGTGAATCTTTATGGTAATTTCTTGCCCAACCTTGCGACGATGCTGGCCCCCATGCATCAGTTGCTGAAGAAAGACACCAAGTGGTACTGGAGGAAGACTCAACAAGAGGCCTTCAACAAGACGAAAGAGATGCTGAGCTCACCACAGGTCATGACTCACTTTGACTCCTCCAAACCGTTGTTACTCACATGTGATGCCTCTCCATACGGCATTGGGTCCGTTCTTGCTCACGTCATGGAAGACGGTGCAGAGAAAACCATAGCGTATCACTCCAGAAGTCTCTCGCATGCTGAGAAAAACTACACTCAGATTGACAAAGAGGGTCTGTCTGTCATAGTGGGACTGAAGACGTTTCACCAGTACTTGTGGGGTCACAAGTTTGCCATCGTCACAGATCATAAGCCGCTTCTTGGATTGTTTTGAGAAACGAAAGCCGTTCCACAGATGCTGTCGCCACGGATGCAGCGATGGGCCCTAACACTGGTTGCCTACGAATACCAGATTATCCAAAGCATCCCAAAAGCAGACGCTCTTAGCCGCCTTCCATTACGTGGCGCTCCGAGACATGTACCAGTGCCAACTGACACAATACTGACGATGCAATATTTGGACATGTCTCCTTTCAGTGAAAATGACATACGTCGTGAAATTATCGAAGTGGATAGACATTCACTTTACGTCAGGCTTAATATCAGCTCTAACTATGAGCAAACTGCGACAGTCGTTTAGCACTCATGACAACCCTGATGTCATCGTCAGTGACAATGCCACTGGTTTCGTCAGTGAAGAGTTTCAAGAGTTCTGCTGACACAATGGCATCAAGCACATTACGAGTGCTCCACACCACCCTGCCTCTAATGGCCGAACGAGCCGTTGGAATTGTAAAAGAAGGAGTAAAGCGCATGCATGGAGGTGACTTGGAAACCAAGCTGGCACGCTTCCTCTTCGATTACCGCATCACACCTCACTCCACGACAGCTAACCTGGTGAGTGGATGTATGCTCTACGGTACCACGGTAACACGGCAAGTTGGGTACCGGGCACGATCGATCTTCAGACGGGGCCGGTATCTTACACCGTCGTACGCCATCACATCGATCAGCTGCAGGGAAGACTGTCGAATCATCAGGTGGCGCCACCGGTGCTGGCTACGCCGATGGAGACATTTCAAGAGTACGTGGCCGAGTCTTGTGAAGAGTCTGAGGCCTATCAACCGGCGCAGCTTCGCTCATCAGCTAAACTGCCCCCACCAAGTCAACAAACTGACATTGTGCCTGCTGCAGCATCCGTAGCAGAGCCTCATCGTTCTACACGCATCAGTAAGCAGCCGGAACGCTTGGACTTGTAATCTTGTTAGTTCTACACGCATCAGTAAGCAGCCTGAACGCTTGGACTTGTAATCTTGTTAAAGTAGTATCACGTTTAACCCTGTAGGGATTTGCTTGTTTATAACAGTTATTTTATTTACAGTTGTTTTATAACGCTCTCGTTTGGACTTTCCACACAGTGATCAACGACTGTTATTGTTTACAGGAAAAATTTTCAAGTCTGGTTTAAGCGTGTTTCTCACTAAAGTAGGGAGGGGTGTCGAGTATGGGAAAATCTATGCTCCCGGATTCACTGATGACACTCCGTACGGTAGCCGCTTGTATGTGAAAAGACTTCCGACTATCAGGATGTAGCTGGATCTGTTCATACGCGTGACGCATGTCGAGCCTCGTGTACGTGGTACCGTTCTCAAGCTGTGCATACAAATCCTCTATTCTGGGAATAGGTTGAGTTGTGTGCTTTCGTGTTGAGTATTCTGATGAACCACAGCCTAGTCCAGTTTGAGTTTACTCAGCCAGTTCCTGCCAAGTTAGCTTGGACCGTTGCCAGCCACGACCATGAGCGGAAGCTGATGCTGGTCGCCAGTTGTAGCTTCTACCATGACGTTGATGGCACCCGTGATCTTCACACACTATCCTGTATATGTGCGAAGCGTGTCCTTCGTGGATTTCATGTTAGGCCGTGCCGAGTTTCGCTAGTGTTTGTGCAACGTTTCTTCGCTGATGATCGAGAGAGTGGCACCTGTATCTACTTCCATCAGAAGCGTCTTCCCATCTACTTGTATTTGGGTAACGACGTCATACTGAACATGTTGTATGTCGCTCCAGTGTGCTCAGATGGGACACAGTCTGGTATCGGTGCCGTCAGCTGATGAGTGCAGTTTCTTTCCCCTTTTCAGCTTTCTGTTTTGTGAAACAGTTGCTCACGATGTGTCCATCGTTGTGACAATATCAGCATTGAGAATCCTTGAAGTGATACTCGTCCGCCGAATGAGACGTTTTGCCACATCTGAAACATGGTTTCTGACGATTCTGAGCGGGTGGTTTCTTCTCCCATTTTCTCGTTGAATGCTTGCGGGCGGTCACTTTGTTTACACCCGGTGTACTGTTGTGTGCAGCAGCGTTTAACTGAGCGGTGTTAACAGCAGCTGATTCCAAGGCAAGTGCCATTTGTAGAGCCTTTTTGAAATCAAGGTCGGCTTCTCCCAACAGTCGTCTTTGAATGACCGAATCTGCTACTCTACAAATTAACCGGTCCCTCAGGCTCAGATTTTTTTCCAGAATCAACTGAGCAGAGCAGACAGCACCAGCCTTCGTTTGACAAAAAACACAGTTTCTGGCCAGATTTTTCAGTTCGGCTACAAAGTCACCTATTGACTGTTCCTTCTTCCTGTACGCAGAATAAAAGCTGTACCTTTGTAAAATTGTGTTTGGTTTCGGTTCAAAATACGTTTGTAGCAATTTGCACAGTTCAACGTACGTCAGGTCAGCCGGCGTACGTGGCGATGCCAGGCTGCGGAGCAAAGTATAAGTTCCGGCACCCACGGTTGTTAAAAGTGTTACTCGACGCTTGCTTACTTACTCATTGGCCTCAAAGTAAAACCCAGCCTGTCCTGATAGAAAGATCAACCCTTCCCCGTAAACTCCGGCAAGTTGCCGTGCCGTGACATGTTTTGAATGCTGGCGCCTGCCATGTTGCTGTTTCGCGTGAAGCCGATTTGACGCGTTGTAATTTTTCGTTGTAATTTGACGCGTTGTAATTTTCCGTGAATTTTGCGGGAAAGCTGTGATTATAGTCAGTCTCGGCGTAGCCGTGGCTTCCTTTTTGCTAACCATCTATGTGCAGTGATGACCGCTGATAATCAGGGTATAGTTCCTGAGATGAAGTTTTCATCCTCGTCGCCAAATGTGATGTATTGAAACGTATTTATTTCGAACCACATGGTTAGGTTATTACACCGGAACAAGACAAGTCATTGAACCCCGAACGCTGGGGGTGAATCCGGGAGCATAGATTTTCCCATACCCGACAGGTAATATTATAAACACAATAACTGATGTTTCTAATTTCTACAAGAAATGGTTAAGAACTTAGCACATAACTATTCAATACTTTGTCTGAATCTAATCAATGAACTATCAAGGGCATTCCAAAGTTTTACTCCTTTAACCGATATACACATATCATATGAATATGAACATCAATATGAATATAAGATACACACTTTCAGCGCTGCCTCTGTGTTGTCAAGCGTTTCATTTGCTGCGTCTCCGATGTTGCCGAGTTTGTCGTCGAAGTTACACGCGTGGACGGTGCCCGAGTCGCTGCTGATGCCGTCAAACTCGACCATACTCTGGACGCCGAATGACACGACGGCCACCCGGGTGTAGTCCTTGTGAAGGTAGAGCAGGCGACGGAGCATCAGGTAGTTCATAAGCGTCCTGATGGCCTTTTTCGTGTTATCTAATGCCTCTCTGTATATGCCCCTAGAACGGTCAAGTAGAAAGACAACGTCGGTGGAGTTGGACCGACCGAAAGCCGTGTCGATTGCCGTCATCTTGGAGTCGGCGTTGCTAGTTCCGTCTGGGCACGCCTTGTATTTGGCCGACACCATCGTACAAACGACGAGTACACACAGGACGTGTACACACAGGACGTGTACGTCCATTGACCAACCCGCCATCGATGTGACACACGATCAAATTTAACGTCAGACCTTTGACAACGTACGGCGATATAATGTTAGCGGAGAGTCGAATTAACTCTTCCTAGTCAACCCCCTTAGTAATGAGTCGACCTAGGCCGAACTCGACTTACTGACCGCTAGTGAATGGGTCACGGTCTGTTTAATCTGTATATGTATTTGTACATGTTTCATGCGGCTAATCACAATGGCGGCATGCGTGACCCGCGGCAAATACCCGCCGGCATACTTTTGTTTTAATGCTTCATACATAACACACATACCTTTAAAATTAAATTTAAACCAATCCAGTGGCGAAGGTGAGGGGTACTAACGTGTGCGTGCGTGCGTGCGTGCCAGCGTGCGTGCGTGCGTGCGTGTGTGTGGGCGTGCCCGGACGGAACTATGAGGGCTGTCACACAAAAATAGGTCCGGCCCAAAATCGGTCGGGCTGGACCAGTTTTTGCCGCCAAAACTGGTCCGGCCGGACAACTTTTGGTCACCAAAACTGGTCCGGTCTGGATAAAACTAGTCTGGCTGGACGGACCAGTTTTGGCCGACCAAAGCCGGTCCGGCCGGACTGACTAACTTTACATACTAACTTTTGGGGTCATGCCTCAGTTAGACTTCGTGGTGTGTTACACGAATGTAGGGCATAGTAAGCTTGGATATAGGACGTTTAAAAACATTACAGGGTTAAAGACATTACCAGGTTTGCTGGCGGAAGCTAGTGCCGTGGCCATTGAATGGGTCACGGTCTGTTTAATCTGTATATGTATTTGTACATGTATGTGTTTCATGCGGCTAATCACAATGGCGGCAAGCGTGACCCGCGGCAAATACCCGCCGGCATACTTTTGCTTTAGTTTTGGCGGCCAAAGTCGGTCCGGCCGGACTGACTAACTTTATATACTAACTATAAATAGGTGTAGGGTAACCTGGGGTAAAACGGGCATACAAAATGGGCAGTGGTATGTTGTGTTTTGTATACATCGCGTTAAGACACACGTAATGCACGTGGGGCAAGACGGTCCCCATGAATATGGGGCAAGACAGTTACTATGTGTTATTCCGCACGCGCATCTTTAGCATCTTTAAAATGTATTACACACCAATTATGTTTAATACATTTTGTATAATATGAACATTGCATAATTTACGTTCTGCTAGTTTGTAGGCTGTACTTGTGATCGAATATTACTAAGCTAATATTATATTACCTATGGATTGCAAGGTGTATATTATATGTTAACTACAATTGAAATGTAACAACTATAATAACCTAATGTATTGTTATCATACCATTTACATGTATATATTTTATGTGTAGACAGTGGCTCGTTCATGTAGGCGAAAACCACGGGGAGTGACCTATTGGCCGTCTTGCCCCAGACAGAGGACCGTCTTGCCCCAGGCAGAGGACCGTCTTGCCCCAGGCAGAAGATCATTTTGCCCCAGGTAGAGGGTCTTCTTGCCCCAGGCAGAGGATCCTAGGCAGAGGGCCGTCTTGCCCAAGACAGAGGGCCGTCTTGCCCAAGACAGAGGGCCATCTTGCCCAAGACAGAGGGCCGTCTTGCCCAAGACAGAGAGCCGTCTTGCCCAAGGCAGAGGGCCGTCTTGCCCAAGGCAGAGGGCCGCCTTGCCCAAGACAGAGGGCCGTCTTGCCCAAGACAGAGGGCCGTCTTGCCCCAGGCCGAGGGCCGTCTAGCCCAAGGCAGAGGACCGTCTTGCCCCAGGGATGGGCAAGATGTTTTTTTTTTGGAACTCTTGCTATTCTTTATATTGAACTCATCCAGGTTGTCAAATTGCTGAAAATAATTTTCCAATGGGTAACACACATATCTGTCTACGACATTACACATTAATGACATGCTAACCTGTTTGTTCCATATAGATAGTTAGCAGAGATATTTACAAGATAAGTGGGGAATTATGATATATATAACTTGGGTAGAACTTTTTAATACACAAATACTCAGCAACAAAATAAAAACAAGAAGTGCGGAATTGTGATTTCGATATTTGTAGAACTGTTTAGTACACAAACGGTTAGCATTGGATTAGAAACAAGAAGTAGATTTAACAAGATTTAACAAGATTTGCCATCCAAGCCAAAGGCCCAGATGGCAAGTGGACAAGGAAGCCATTGGCTTATCGAGAGTCCATCAATGTTCATCTACTTATAACCCGCCCTCCTGAGATATGTGTCAACCTTGTTTTTAAACATATTCACGCTGCTAACAGTTACACAATCTGTAAACAATTTGTTCCATTAATTTATTGACCTCTGTGAGAACGAGTGCTTCCTGATGTCCAATCTACATTGATCCTTTACTAATTTTACCTCATGTCCTCTAGTTCTGCTGTCCATCTTGAGTGAGAAAAACATATTTCTATCAATATTTTCATACCCATTCAATATCTTAAAAACTTCAATCTGATCTCCTCTTAACCTCCTTGTCTCTAGAGTTGTTAAACCACATTCTTTCAGGCGTTCTTCATAACTAAGGTCTCTAAGTTCTGGAATCATTTTAGTTGCTCTCCTTTGTATGCGTTCAAGCGTATCTATATCCTTCTTACGATATGGTCTCCATGCTTGTATACAGTATTCTAAATGAGGTCTAACTATTGCTTTATAAAGAGGTATAATTAACTTTTTTCCCTTGTATGTTATGTTTCTTCTAATCAATCCAAGAATTTGATTACCCTTTGAAGCTGCAATACCACACTGCTCTGAAACTTTCATATCAGCGCTTATTGTAACTCCTAAGTCCTTTTCTTTTACAGTAGTACCCAGAACAGTATCTCCCATTTTATAGTTTACATTCAAGTTCCCATGTCCTGTATGTAGGCATTTACATTTCCCAAAATTGAACAGCATCTGCCATTTCTCAGACCATTTCACTAATCTGTCTAGATCGTTTTGTAAATGTTGTTTATCACCATCAGTATTAACCTTTCTAAACAGATTTGTGTCTTCCGCAAATTTCAGTACTTAATTGTTATACTGTCGTCCAAGTCACTGATATAAATTAAGAATAATATAGGTCCTAATACTGATCCTTGAGGTACCCCACTCAAAACCGATTTCCAATTTGAAACTTCTCCATCTACTACAACTCGTTGTCTTCTGTCAGTCAGCCATTGTTCTATCCAGTCAGTTATGCTATCCCCGATACCACGGGCTTTTAATTTAAGTAGTAATTTTTGATGTGGCACTTTGTCAAAAGCTTTCTGAAAATCTAAGTAGATAATATCTACTGGCGATCCCACGTCTATCCACTTAGTGATTTCTTCCAAAAAACATGACATATTTGTTAAGCATGACCTCGCTTTAAGGAATCCATGTTGAGATGAATTTAATAATTTATGCTTAACGAGGAAGTCCACCATATGGTCTTTAATTAACCTTTCTAATAATTTACAAATCACTGACGTTAAACTCACTGGTCTGTAATTCTCTGACTTATTTCTCGAACCCTTTTTAAATAATGGTATTCCATTCCATTCAAACGGAACAACTCCCTCTTTTAATGACAAGTTGAATATTCTTGCAAGTGGTATACTGATTTGTTCTACTGTTTCCATTAGTAATTTTGGAGGAATCCCATCCACTCCCGGTGATTTGTTATCCTTCATTGCCTTTATTTTCTTAGCTACCAATTCTGGAGTTACAACTAACGGACCTAAATAGTCAGATTTAGCCCCCTGAAATTTAGCATCAGCAACTGGTAATGAACTAATATCTTCTTTGGTAAATACTGAACGGAAGTAACCATTTAGGTCTTCCGCCATTAAAAACCCCTGTGATATTATATTTCCAGCACTGTCTTCTAGAGGTCCAACCTTGTCTTGTACGTTTTGTTTACTCCTGACATATGCATAAAAACTCTTGCTGTCATTTTTTATGTTACATGCTAGTTTTTGCTCATAGCTTCTTTTAGATTGTCTGATTTCAGTTGTAGCTGCATTAAGTGCCTCTTTGTATTTTGCATAGTCTTCTTCCTTTCTGGTACGCCTATAAACCCTCCACATAGTTTGTTTTAGCATTATTTTTCTAATAGCCTCTTTTGACAAGTGTTTCTTTCTACACCGTTTTCCTTGTTTTTGGAAGGGAACAAATTTATCGATGATACTCTCAATTTCATATTTTAGAATATTCCAACATTCAATTGCGGTCTTATTCATCAGCATGTTATTCCAATCTAGCTTTGCTAAGTATTTTCTCATATCTTCGTAGTTACCTTTGTGGAAGTTTCTCTTGTACGTTTTAATTTTTTTACTTTCTGATTTTACATTGATGTCAAAATGTATTTGATTATGGTCATTAAGGTCACATACCCAATGGTTCAAATATTTTTACATTGTCCACTAATTCGTTCTGTGATGACAAAACTATATCTAATACATTTTCTCCCCTGGTTGGTTCTAGTACGTGCTGAGTAAGAAAGCTATCCTGGATTAAAAATAGAAATTGTTGGTCCTCAATCCCTGTGCTCTCTAGATGTGTCCATGGTTAAAATCTCCCATTATGATACATTCCCCTTTACTAACTTCCTTTATAGCGTTTTTTATTTTTGTGTTGTCCTCTTCGTTTATGTTTGGACTTCGGTAAACTAATCCAATAGTTAATTTTGAATTTCCTGAAACAATTTTGCACCAAACAGCTTCATCACAATCTGCTTCCCTTTCTAGTTTTATTTCATAAGCCTGAATAGATTCTTTAACATATAAAATAACTCCCCCGCCCTTTCTTCCTATTCGATCTCTCCTAAACATTACATATCCTGTCAGTCCTAATTCAGCATCTGTTATATCTATGTTGGCCCATAGTACGGCCGGGTTTTTAAATGTTATTCTGCGCTTCCAGTTAAATTTAGTACCTTCTTGCAGGAGAAGTGGTTGCGGTATGTTTAGGCAACAACATTCCACTTGCAACTCATAGTAACCAAAAGCCTTTACAACTAAGATAGTTGTCGATCAAAATAATTATCCTATTACCTTTGTCATGACAGAATGTCCTACTTACATTCACATTAATTGCGCCATACGTATGTCACATATACGTATAGCTGTTGTCACATATGCGTATAGCTGTTGTCATATATCCGTATAGCTGTTGTCACATATAAGTTGTTGTGTTGTATACAAATAACCAGCCAATACACAACCAAATCCATTTTTTAAAAACTCTTATATATATATATTTGAACAGAACATCACCTTTTGTATTGATTACCAAACACATTGCTGACAACAGGGTAAAACAGAGAATGTTTACGTTGCACATACCGTTATGTACATTATTGTTAATGTTGTGATTCGTATTGTTAATGTTATAAACCGTATTGTTCATGTTATGAAAAATATTGTTAATGTTATGAACAGTATTCTATACAACAACGATGCATGTAATTGTAGGTTCGGCAAATCCCACTACGACGACCTGACAATCCTAGCCCCGTCAAGCAGTGCTGTTTGACTCGCTTCTCGACTCTGCGACGTCTGCTCGGTTTCCGGCGCAGTCAGACGACACTGGCAGAGCGCATGCGCCAGTCGATGGCGCGAGACAAACTGGCGCCAATTCTGACGGAGTCGCACCTACGGGCGCTAGACCGTCGACTCCGTGTCGTGCTGGAAGTCATTTACAACTGCACGATGAAACTGAAAGTTCGTGATGTCATCGTTGACGACGGGTTCTGAGCATTGTTGTTGTTGAAGTAGATACAATTACAGATTACTTTTGCAAGAAAGACATTCCAATCTTTAATCAATCAGTCAATCAATTCATTAATCAATCAATCATTTCCAACGTTCCAGTTACAATATGAACAAATGGTGAGTTGGTTAGTTATACACGTTATTAGTGGTGCCAAATTATTATTGTGAGGGACGAACGCTGTAATGTTCCATAAAAGGAAGACTAGCAACCTAAGTATTTTATACAATATAATTTATAGTATAGTATAAAGGTTGTCATACGTTTATTTATAAAACATATCACAGGTCCTGAGGTATCAAGTTTAAATGCTTTTGAAATAAGTTTGTTATACTCTACTAAAAATGCGAGTCTTTCATCAATCGTTTTATTAGTTCGTGTTACTTAATCTAAACATACTGAATACGTTCATGTACGATGCTCATATAACGTATATTTACTATGACGCACATATTATTATGTCATGTTTAAAAAAATATTATATCACTATTTATTCAGCTTGTTACATATCCATTTATACATATACATATATATATATATATATATATATATATATATATATATATATATATATATATATATATATATATATATATATATATATAGACAAGATACGTGCTGACATTCCACATTCCATCCGAACTGGCCACGCTGGAGTAGGCTTCACAATGGACTGCTGCTGCGAAGGACTGGCCACGCTGTTGTATGCTTCACAATACTCCCTGACTATGCGCACACCGCCACTAAATGCGACATACAGTTTTTTCTACTGACTGAGAATGCTGTGACATTGACTGACAACCGCACACACCCGCCAATTGGAATGCAATATCCTTCAAATTGAACTGAGATAACATGGTGAAAATCGTAGTCACTAATGATAACACAATCAAATCGTTATAACAACAATACTATGCTGTGGTTGTGAATATAATTTAGAATTTAAACGTTGTCGCATAACATAATTCACGCTGACAAAGCAAGTGAAAATGCATTATGTTTAACATATTCGGTGATATGCTATAACCTGTACGCAGAGAATTGGCGCAGGCTCCGGTTCAGACGGAGGTCTCGTCAGTCCCATTATCCTTTGGCTGGAGATTCCGCACAAGTTCGTCTACGGCCTTTTTGCAATGCTGCCCCCGTCTGGAGTCCGCGATGCCAACAACTATGAACCTACCCTGGTTCACTACCCACAAATGTTCTCCGCGCTCATTCGTCGCGTGTAATTGCACGTCCGACGGGTCTTCTTGGTCAATTGTGTAAGTTTCGCCGGCTACGGTGACGAGTGTACGAACGACCATGCGAAACATCACTTCTCGTAGTGTCATAATTTCTGTGACAGAAACAGGCATCTTACACCAGCAACAAATTAAGTATCGTTATTACACACAGCACATTCTCTCTCTCTCTCTCTCTCCTCTCTCTCTCCTCTCTCTCTCTCTCCTCTCTCTCTCTCTCTCCTCTCTCTCTCCTCTCTCTCCTCTCTCTCTCCTCTCTCTCCTCTCTCTCTCCTCTCTCTCCTCTCTCTCTCCTCCTCTCTCCTCTCTCTCCTCTCTCTCTCCTCTCTCTCCTCTCTCTCTCCTCTCTCTCCTCTCTCTCTCCTCTCTCTCCTCTCTCTCTCCTCTCTCTCTC
>OY759266.1:1900000-1994438 GCA_963662155.1 Lamellibrachia columna | reverse complement strand
AATCTTTCGTGTGGCACTTTATTAAGTAGACAACAACTACAGGTGACCCATCGTCTACTTGGTATTAATGATATTGGTTAGACAATTAGTTTTCACATCACATGTGTTTTATAGGAGCAATGCTTGTCCCAGTGCCATGTCATGTCCAGACATTTCACTTACACAACTCAAATTGTTACACAGATGAAATGTGTACAGCAAGAATCGTGTTGCAAGCCAAGAGAGTTGTGGGTCTAAGCTATAAACACGAGGTTAATCCTCGCCACACGACATCGCGACCTCTTACCTGCAGGCTGGGGAGTGAAGTTTGGAGTGGCAGCCCAGTGGAGAGATGTGTATGTTTGGTAGATGAGCAGTCCCAGCAAGCCATATGTTCCCGCAGTCGTCACCACGTAATCTACCCACTCTTCTTTCCGCGTTACAGTCTGTTCGCGCGCGAACTGTTGACACACGGGCACGTTGAAAGCATCAACAAGTAACAGGTTTTTAAGGCCTCTCATACCCATATGAAATAATCCATCTCTGCCCGTATGAGCTGGATCTTAAAACCACTGTTTTTGGGTGTATTTGTTTCTGCTGGCGCGCTGCTCTCGCTCGGCGGAGCAGTCATTTGTTTCTGATGATGCTCCGCTCGTTAATAAGATTATTATCATTAACGTCATCCGACTAAAATGTGTACAAGCAAACCAAAACAAACTATGCCGAACCTGAACAAACTATTATGGTGTACACCCAATTACGACTTACTAAGTCGATATTTTGACATAGTTAAGTCGAAATTTCGACTTATTTTTTCTATGCATGGCAGCAATACGCTTCCGTAGCTTTGGCATTTAAAAATGTGTTGTTCAATTAGCAAATGCTTTGTTTTTGAGTTAATTATTATGCATTACATATTATACTATATATATTTCACTTTTGAAAGTTTATATAATAGTTTCTTACACTTCAAAAGGAGTCGGTGGGAAACAACAAACCATTTGTCATTTATTTTAGTGTTCATCATCATCATCATCACTATCACCATCACCACCATCATCATCATCATCAGCATTACTGAGCGAGGATGACATCCTGTTCTTGGTCCCTCTCCTTATCCTGTCTTCTCTGCCGTTTCCCCGCCTCATTCAGTAGGTGGACTGTCTCAACGCAGGATGTTGTCCGGTCAGTTCTGCGGCGCCAAAATGGACGGTCGGCGGTCAGGTCCTCCCAGTCACTCATGGACGGTCGGCGGTCAGGTCCTCCCAGTCACTCATGGACGGTCGGCGGTCAGGTCCTCCCAGTCACTCATGGACGGTCGGCGGTCAGGTCCTCCCAGTCACTCATGCTGATGTCGCCTTGTTTCATGTAGTTTTCTTCTAGTGAGACGGAGGTCATTCTAACACAGTGGCCCGTCCAGCGTAGCTGGTTCTGCATAATCATTGCCTCGATGCTGGTTATCTTAGCCTCCGTGAGGACACTGGTGTTGGTGCAGCAGTCTTCCCACTGGGTGCGACGCATCTTCCAAAAGCAGCATTGGTGAACTTTCTAAAGGGTGTTTAGGTGGCAGCGATAAGTGATCCAGGCCTCACTCCCCGCAGGCGGCTCCGTAGACCACGCAATTGATCTCCTTCCTGATGTTGTCGATGTTGATGTCAATGTTTGCCTTTTAGGACAGGTAGCGACTCTCTAGGTATGGGAAGTGTTAAATAATGTCAAGGGTTCCTCCGAAGACTTTGATTTCATTAGGTTGAGGGATGACCTTGGTCTTCCTAATGGTGTTGAGAGAGTCCCAGGCTTTGGCAGGTCTCAGTAACGAGGTCCATACTGGTCTGGAGCTCCTCCGTCGAGTGAGCAAAGATGGCTCAGCCGTCGACGTACTTGAGGTCTCAGTAACGAGGTCCATACTAGTCTGGAGCTCCTCCGTCGAGTGAGCAAAGATGGCTCAGCCGTCGACGTACTTGAGGTCTCAGTAACGAGGTCCATACTAGTCTGGAGCTCCTCCGTCGAGTGAGCAAAGATGGCTCAGCCGTCGACGTACTTGAGGTCTCAGTAACGAGGTCCAGGCTAGTCTGGAGCTCCTCCGTCGAGTGAGCAAGGATGGCTCAGCCGTCGACGTACTTGAGGTCTCAGTAACGAGGTCCAGGCTAGTCTGGAGCTCCTCCGTCGATTGAGCAAGGATGGCTCAGCCGTCGACGTACTTGAGGTCTCAGTAA
This sequence comes from Lamellibrachia columna, assembly GCA_963662155.1. Classification (NCBI taxonomy): domain Eukaryota; kingdom Metazoa; phylum Annelida; class Polychaeta; order Sabellida; family Siboglinidae; genus Lamellibrachia; species Lamellibrachia columna. The sequence goes on along the minus strand of OY759266.1, from coordinate 1,992,243 downwards.
CGAGGTCCAGGCTAGTCTGCAGCTCCTCCGTCGAGTGAGCAAGGATGGCTCAGCCGTCGACGTACTTGAGGTCTCAGTAACGAGGTCCAGGCTAGTCTGGAGCTCCTCCGTCGAGTGAGCAAGGATGGCTCAGCCGTCGACGTACTTGAGGTCTCAGTAACGAGGTCCAGGCTAGTCTGCAGCTCCTCCGTCGAGTGAGCAAGGATGGCTCAGCCGTCGACGTACTTGAGGTCGATGATGTCTGTCTTGATCAGTTTCGTCTAGTGGTAGCGATATGATTGTTGTTTTACGTAATGCTCCCGCCAAACATTACGTAGACATTCACACACCACACTTGACACGTTGTTGTCAGCGATAACCTCTATTATCAACTATGTTGGTGGACAATGCCTTCACGTAATGACCAATCCATTATAGAGATCGATGACGTCATCAGACAGACACGTTGACTTACGTCAACATACGGGCATGGTAACTTATGTTAACATGAAAACTCTCACTATAGGAAAGGTACTATATTCTAATTGGCTTTGTACTCACAACGAAAATGTCGTTACTGTTCGACGTTCCGTCTACGTTGTCACTGTCGCTTGCTTCGTCCACCTCGTATTGTGTGTCACGACCAACTGAAGACAAAGGGTTAACTTAACATTGGCAATAAGGACACTTTATGATATGGATGCCAGTCATTATTCTAAAGAAACAATAACAATTTACATATATTATTGATACAATTATTAATCGTAGTTATTGCGCAAATGACCTGGGATAAATAATCCTACTGTAGTGGAATGGAAGCTATATTATAATGTCACCTATTCCTGAGACATTTCTTGCGGCATATAATCAAATTAGGAGAAATGCAACTCTTATTTCAAACATGGACAGATCGAGCTCATCAGCCTTGGCAGGCTATTGGTCTAGTAGAAGGAAACTCTGATCCAAAACCATGGGCAGATCACGCTCATTAATCCTGCTTTTCAATTTGGTCGGAGAGAAAATCATGCACCGAGCAGAAGTAGAGATGTCTGCGAGATGTGGATGTGTCATAGGAGTACAAAATATATGTAACGTTCGGTATGCAAATGATGTCACCTTGATGAAAAAACTAGCACGTGCAGTGAAAAGACACAGTGAGAGTGTCGGACTAAAAATCACTGAAGCGAAGACAAATGTGATGGTTCTGAATGGAGTAGGCCCAGCACAGATTGACGAGACTGAGATTGAATTGGTACAAGAGTTCAAATATCTAGTCTCAATGATTAGTATGAAAAGCACAACGTCAGAAGAAATTAGAGTCGGACGGGCTACAGCAAGAAGCATTACAAGTGACTTTGTTAACAACTGGAAAGACGATGAAATAAGTATGAGCTTGAAAAAGAGATTTGTGTACGCCTGTGTTTCGAGCATTGTTCAGTATGGCTGTGAGTCCTGGGCACTCAATACAGAGGATAAGAAACGTATACACGCATTCGAGATTTGGGTATGACGCAGAATGCTCAGGATAAGCAGGACACGGACAACTACTAACATATGCGTCAGAGATATAGAAGGGGTTAGGAAAGAAGACGGTCTCTGTGTTTCATTAAGAGAATAACGATGGCCATGTATGGCCATTGAAAAAGAAGACCACACAGTCTTACCAGCATAGTATTTATATATATGGACAGAGGTGAACTGAGTGAAATTGTTTACATACTATCACGTCGATCAAGATGATCGGTGAGATAAAGCATCAAGAGGAGAGTAGCTTTGGTTGTCGTCATCAATAATGCCTTTTAGAAACAAAAATAATGTGAACATGGCTGAAGAGAGAGGAGTAGATTAATACTCTGTGCCACAAAAATCTGGGCATTTGAGGGCTGGTTTGCACGAAGATGGAATTAGATGGAATAAATAAGTAATGAAGAAGTAGCCCACATGTCATAATATCCAGGAGATAGCACAATAATAATAATAAGAGATTATCACTGTTGACATAACATTGTTCTCCACGACGAGTGCCGTACCTGGTTGGTTGTGAGGGTGCCCGTCATTGTTCACATGGACGTTCACATAGGCCGGCTCTCTGCTGAAGTAAATGTTATCATATGTTTGACTGAAGATAATTATGACAAAATATGATGACGTTAAAGTCGACGATTAAATTAGAAATTATCACACAGCTAACGGCTTAATCAAAATGTATATGTACAATATTTTCGTCCGGTTTGGAGTAATTTCAACTGTTCTGTGCTACCAAACTTGCACCGTTGGACAGAAAGATAGCTGACGTGTATGACGCAAATAAAGGCAATGGAGGATACGAAATAATCTGGAGTGGATGAAATTCCACCAAAATTACTAATGGAAAGAACAAATTAAAATTAAGATACCACGTGCAAATGTGTTCAGCTTGTCATTAAAAGAGGGAGTGTCTCCTGTTGAATGGAAAGAAGCAAACATCGTACCATTATTTAAAAAGGTTTCGAGAAATAAGAATCACAGACAAGAGCGTGTAAGACCAGTGATTTGTAAATTATTAATGAAAGACCATGTGACATACATTGTTAAACAACAGTTAATAAACCCATCTCAACATGGATTCCTAAAGGCGAGGTCATGTTTAACAAATATGTTTTTGAGAAGAAATCACTAAACCGGCAGATTAGGGATCACTAGATCTACTTAGATTTACAGAGACTTTCTGCAAAGTGCCACATCGAAGACTGTTGCTTAATTCAATCAAGTTGGCTATACCATCAGGGATGGCATAGACAACTGGATTTAAAAATGGCTGACAGACACAAGACAACGCATTGTAATAGATTGAGAGGTTTCAAACTGGAAATCAGTTTTATTGGAGTACCACAAGGATCATTATTAGCACCTTTATTATTCTTAATATCTATCAGTGACTTGGACGATAATATAACAAGGTACCGACATTTGCGGATGACACAAAAGTGTTTTTAGTATATTTCATTCGTACTAAAAAGTTTACTATTCGATTAAAACAGTATATATAATCTATTATGTACATAAAACAGCAAGCATTGAGCGCAACTCGTCTATGAATAAAAAAAGAAGTGCTGCACGCATTATCTATATTCTCCAACATTATCTATATTCTCCAACATTATCTATATTCTCCAACACATCTTTTGTAAATGACACTTTGTACATTAGTTGCTCATCCAGCCCCTCCTGGTAGTGGTCTTGAACCATTTCATAAAAGTTGTTTGATTTCATACTACAGAAAGTCATGGTATTAAATTTGAGTTTGGACAAGATGTAATTGAAGCTTTTAGACATATATGAGCCACTACCTTGGGGGGGGGGGCTATATGAGAGAGCATTTTCAAACTGGTGTTATTGCATTTTAAACAGCTCTGCATAAATCGCACCATTCAAATCATAATCTGATTTTGAATTGGCAAACAATCTGCTAAAAGTGGCATCATATTACAGTGAGTGCAAACTGGTAGATTGAACAGTTTTCTGATACCTTTGGGACACGTAGTATAAAACCCCTCAACACATTTGCCTTGTAAGTTCTATAGACATACACCGTAGAAAGATGTAGAGTACGACATAAATAATTGACACATATCTGTAACCATACCTGGTGAGTGCCAGGACCAATAATGTGGCCTACATGCGACCCTTTTTTTACTCTGTTTCACTTGTATGCCATCAAATTAAAATGGGCTGTCGGTACTACTTCCATACTTAATACGTTGATATTTTGACGGGTTAAATTGTAAATCATATTCATATGCAAATTCTAAGTTCAGTGCATATATTGATGGAGCTACTAGAGATATATCAACAGCATAGCCAACTGCACCATAGTACTTATGACCAATCATACAACCGAATCTAGACATGCATAGTCTTGTTAACATTTCATCAATATAGATAGATAATAAAATGGGGGACATTGCCCCACCCTGCTTCACTCCACTGGTAGTGGAGAAATACAATGACATGGAATTGTTCCATGATACATTCAAATGTTGATTAGTCTACATATAAAGTAAACATTTGATAAGAAGGGGATTCATTCCTCGATCCACCAGTAAATAAAAAAGTTTAACATAATTTACTTTATCAAATGCTTTAGTAGCATCTAGTAGCATAACACATAAACATCAGATTTATTCTGCTGGACATAGTTCACAGTCTCCATTAATGCAAATGTTCATTTGGCCGTAGAACTCTGAGGTTTAAAACCAAAGTGTAAATCACTTGTTTTAAAAGCATCCGCACTTTTATCATTATAACCCAATCAAATATTTTCGCCAGGGGCTACTAAGAGCAATGGCTCGATAGTTATCAGAGGCATTTACTGATTTCCTCGTTTTTTTTTCGTTTTTTTTGTGGCTATATTAAAATCATCCGGGGTATACCCGTGATACACCTTTGATGTGAATAGCAAAGATAGAAAAACATGTGGTTTGTGAGGAGCATGAATAAAGTGATCGGTATATACCCACCCGTATCAATCACATTTGTTACTTTTAACATGGTTAATACAACTCAAAACATCATCAATAGTAACAATATTTTCATAGTCATTACATTGTGCCTCTACTTTACTATGTATATTTTGTAACAATGACGCCATATCCTCTTCATTATACGCTACTGAATTATATAAGTCATCCTACTTAGTAGCTAAGAGTTTAGAAATATTTTCGCCACCTGTTACTTCATCAACCATGTTGGGTAGCACGGTATTGTTCTTTGTAACTTTACCAACTTGTTTCCAGAAATCCCTATTTTTATTTCCAAGTAGCCATACTTTCTTTTTTAACATTATTTTGATCACGTTTAACAAAACGAACAGCTCTGTGGTATTGAGAGTGTGATCTACGCATGACATCAGCAATAACAGCTCTGTGGTATTGAGAGCGTGATCTATGCATGACATCAGCAATAACAGCTCTGTGGTATTGAGAGTGTGATCTACGCATGACATCAGCAATAACAGCTCTGTGGTATTGAGAGTGTGATCTACGCATGACATCAGCAATAACAGCTCTGTGGTATTGAGTGCGTGATCTACGCATGACATCAGCAATAACAGCTCTGTCGTATTGAGAGCGTGATCTATGCATGACATCAGCAATAACAGCTCTGTCGTATTGAGAGCGGGATCTACGCATGACATCAGCAATAACAGCTCTGTGGTACTGAGAGCGTGATCTATGCATGACATCAGCAATAACAGCTCTGTGGTATTGAGAGCGTGATATATGCATAACATCAGCAATAACAGCTATGTGGTATTGAGAGCGTGATCTATGCATGACATCAGCAATAACAGCTCTGTCGTATTGAGAGCGTGATCTACGCATGACTTCAGCAATAACAGCTCTGTCGTATTGAGAGCGTGATCTACGCATGACATCAGCAATAACAGCTCTGTGGTATTGAGAGCGTGATCTATGCATGACATCAGCAATAACAGCTCTGTGGTACTGAGAGCGTGATCTACGCATGACATCAGCAATAACAGCTCTGTGATATAGAGAGCGTGATCTACGCATGACATCAGCAATAACAGCTGTGTCGTATTGAGAGCGTGATCTACGCATGACATCAGCTATAACAGCTCTGTCGTATTGAGAGCGGGATCTACGCATGACATCAGCAATAACAGCTGTGTGGTATTGAGAGCGTGATCTATGCATGACATCAGCAATAACAGCTCTGTGGTATTGAGAGCGTGATCTACGCATGACATCAACAATAACAGCTCTGTCGTATTGAGAGCGTGATCTACGCATGACATCAGCAATAACAGCTGTGTGGTATTGAGAGCGTGATCTATGCATGACATCAGCAATAACAGCTCTGTGGTATTGAGAGCGTGATCTACGCATGACATCAGCAATAACAGCGTCGCGAGGAGAGCCACAATCGTTCGATGCATTGTGCCAAAAAAACTGAAGCTTCTACGTATGGTCTAATGTGCTCATTCCAACCCGTTATTACCCTAGAATTGCACTGTTTTGACGTATGTGGAATGGAGTCCTGAGAAGCTTTTATACAACAATCCATTGTTGAATCATGAAACATCATGACAATGAGCTAACCTGCTAGGACATTTTTTATCATGGCATTTTAAATATTGCCATGGTATAGTTTCCCTAAAACTGTGCTGTACTGACTTAGGTTACGGTCTGATGCTTTTTCCTAAAACTGTGCTGTACAGACAGAGGTTACGATCTGAAATTTTTTCCTAAAACTGTGCTGTACAGATTTAGGTTACGGCTTGACACTTTTTTCCCTAAGACTGTGCTGTACAGACTTAGGTTACGGCTTGACACTTTTTTCCCTAAGACTGTGCTGTACAGACTTAGGTTACGGTCTGACGCTTTTCTCCTAAAACTGTGCTGTACAGACTTAGGTCTGACGCTTTTTTCCTAAAACTGTGCTGTACAGACTTAGGTTACGATCTGACGCTTTTTTCCCTAAAACTGTGCTGTACAGACTTAGGTTACGGTCTGACGCTTTTTTCCTAAAACTGTGCTGTAAAGACTTAGGTTACGATCTGACGCTTTTTTCTAAAACTGTGCTGTACAGACTTAGGTTACGATCTGACGTTTTTTTCCTAAAACTGTGCTGTACAGACTTAGGTTACGATCTGACGCTTTTTTCCCTAAAACTATGCTGTACAGACTTAGGTTACGGTCTGACGCTTTTTTCCTAAAACTGCGCTGTACAGACTTAGGTTACGGTCTGACGCTTTTTTCCCTAAAACTGTGCTGTACAGACTTAGGTTACGATCTGACGCTTCTTGCCATTTAGGTCTAGATCTATACCTTCTCGAGGAAGATGCACAATAATTAATATATAAATTCAGGGTAAGAACCAGTGGTGAATGAAATGACAAATTTGAGCCATCGTGCATACTATGGTATCCTAACATAATGGTCAAACACTCCATTATTTAACAGGAAATGATCAATGATCTGTGTACCGCTGTCCACAGCACTAGTAAATGTATATCAAACATTATTTCCTTCTAAATCAATACATGGCTTGATTGATTCATGTTCACAAATGTAATTTAAATGTTTCGTAAAGTTAGAAGACACACGCTTGAAAGAAGTGTTCAGATCACCTCCAATAATGAAGTTGGAACAGTTCATTACATATTCAAGCTTGCCTGGACCAAAGCCAGTACAATTATAACTAGAAATAGTAGGAAAGGTTGTAATGATGACTATGAATCTATTGATAGAAACGTTTTTGCTCACTTAACAAATATAAAAGAACTAGAGAACACGATGTAACGTTAGCGAAGTTAGAATATATCAGAAAGTACTCATTCTCACAGAGGACAATAAATGAGTGAAATAAATTATCTACAGATTGTGTAAATGCTAGCAGCATGAATATGTTCAAAAACAAGGTTGACACATATATCAGGAAGGCGGGTTACACATAAATGAAAAAATGCTGCACTCTCAATAAACCAATGGCTTCCTTGCCATATGGACTGTTTTCTTCGGATGGCAATCTTGTTGTATCATATTGTTAAAATCGTGTGTACACATTACGTAGCCTGTATGTGGCATAATTTCTCCCCCATTCTGGAAACAAACGTTACAGTATTGTTCAATATGAAAACAGTTTTTTCACCGCTGTACCTACCCCGTCGCTCTACCTACCCCGTCGCTGTACCTACCCCGTCGCTCTACCTACCCCGTCGCTCCACCTACCCCGTCGCTCTACCTACCCCGTCGATGAAGATCTGGCTTCTGCGTACTCCTCACATGTATTTCCTGCTCGTCCACTGGCGTTCGGCGGCGGCGTTGGAGCCGGTCGTCTGTGAGGAAGATGTTTCATAAGTTGTGTTCGGCTCTCGGTGTTGCTAGATCAGGTAATGATTTACTAATGTTTTTATCGAACAAAATATGACGAAGTTAACGTCTATAATTAAATTGTTCGGCTCTCGGTGTTGCTAGATCAGGTAATGATTTACTAAATTGTTACCCATTGGGTAATAGTGACCATAATCAAATACATTTTGACATCAATGTAAAATCAGAAAGTAAAAATAAGAAAACGTACAAGAGAAACTTCCACAAAGGTAACTACAAAGATATGAGAAAATACTTAGCACAGCTAGATTGGAATAACATGCTGATGAATAAGACCGCAATTGAATGCTGGAACATTCTTAAATATGAAATTGAGAGTATCATCGATAAATTTGTTCCCTTCCGAAAACAAGGAAAACGGTGTAGAAAGAAACATTTGTCAAAAGAGGCTATTAGAAAAATAATGCTAAAACAAACTATGTGGAGGGTTTATAGGCGTACCAGAAAGGAAGAAGACTATGCAAAATACAAAGAGGCACTTAATGCAGCTACAACTGAAATCAGACAATCTAAAAGAAGCTATGAGCAAAAACTGGCATGTAACATAAAAAATGACAGCAAGAGTTTTTATGCATATGTCAGGAGTAAACAAAACGTACAAGACAAGGTTGGACCTCTAGAAGACAGTGCTGGAAATATAATATCACAGGGGTTTTTAATGGCGGAAGACCTAAATGGTTACTTCAGTTCAGTGTTTACCAAGGAAGATATTAGTTCATTACCAGTTGCTGATGCTAAATTTCAGGGGGCTAAATCTGAATATTTAGGACCGTTAGTTGTAACTCCAGAATTGGTAGCTAAGAAAATAAGGGCAATGAAGGATAACAAATCACCGGGAGTGGATGGGATTCCTCCAAAATTACTAATGGAAACAGTAGATCAAATCAGTATACCACTTGCAAGAGTATTCAACTTGTCATTAAAAGAGGGAGTTGTTCCGTTTGAATGGAAAGAAGCAAACATCATACCATTATTTAAAAAGGGTTCGAGAAATAAGTCAGAGAATTACAGACCAGTGAGTTTAACGTCAGTGATTTGTAAATTATTAGAAAGGTTAATTAAAGACCATATGGTGGACTTCCTCGTTAAGCATAAATTATTAAATTCATCTCAACATGGATTCCTTAAAGCAAGGTCATGCTTAACAAATATGTTATGTTTTTTGGAAGAAATCACTAAGTGGATAGACGTGGGATCGCCAGTAGATATTATCTACTTAGATTTTCAGAAAGCTTTTGACAAAGTGCCACATCAAAGATTGCTACTTAAATTAAAAGCCCATGGTATCGGGGATAGCATAACTGACTGGATAGAACAATGGCTGACTGACAGAAGACAACGAGTTGTAGTAGATGGAGAAGTTTCAAATTGGAAATCGGTTTTGAGTGGGGTACCTCAAGGGTCAGTACTAGGACCTATATTATTCTTAATTTATATCAATGACTTGGACGACAGTATAACAAGTAACGTACTGAAATTTGCGGATGACACAAAACTGTTTAGAAAGGTTAATACTGATGGTGATAAACAACATTTACAAAACGATCTAGACAGATTAGTGAAATGGTCTGAGAAATGGCAGATGCTGTTCAATTTTGGGAAATGTAAATGCCTACATACAGGACATGGGAACTTGAATGTAAACTATAAAATGGGAGATACTGTTCTGGGTACTACTGTAAAAGAAAAGGACTTAGGAGTTACAATAAGCGCTGATATGAAAGTTTCAGAGCAGTGTGGTATTGCAGCTTCAAAGGGTAATCAAATTCTTGGATTGATTAGAAGAAACATAACATACAAGGGAAAAAAGTTAATTATACCTCTTTATAAAGCAATAGTTAGACCTCATTTAGAATACTGTATACAAGCATGGAGACCATATCGTAAGAAGGATATAGATACGCTTGAACGCATACAAAGGAGAGCAACTAAAATGATTCCAGAACTTAGAGACCTTAGTTATGAAGAACGCCTGAAAGAATGTGGTTTAACAACTCTAGAGACAAGGAGGTTAAGAGGAGATCAGATTGAAGTTTTTAAGATATTGAATGGGTATGAAATTATTGATAGAAATATGTTTTTCTCACTCAAGAAGGATAGCAGAACTAGAGGACATGAGGTAAAATTAGTAAAGGATCAATGTAGATTGGACATCAGGAAGCACTCGTTCTCACAGAGGACAATAAATGAATGGAACAAATTGTCTACAGATTGTGTAACTGCTAGCAGCGTGAATATGTTTAAAAACAAGGTTGACACATATCTCAGGAGGGCGGGTTATAAGTAGGTGAACATTGTTGGACTCTCGATAAGCCAATGGCTTCCTTGTCCACTTGCCATCTGGGCCTTTGGCTTGGATGGCAAATCTTGTTAAATCTTGTTAATGTTTTTATCGAACAAAATATGACGAAGTTAACGTCTATAATTAAATTGTTCGGCTCTCGGTGTTGCTAGATCAGGTAATGATTTACTAATGTTTTTATCGAACAAAATATGACGAAGTTAACGTCTATAATTAAATTGTTCGGCTCTCGGTGTTGCTAGATCAGGTAATGATTTACTAATGTTTTTATCGAACAAAATATGACGAAGTTAACGTCTATAATTAAATTGTTCGGCTCTCGGTGTTGCTAGATCAGGTAATGATTTACTAATGTTTTTATCGAACAAAATATGACGAAGTTAACGTCTATAATTAAATTGTTCGGCTCTCGGTGTTGCTAGATCAGGTAATGATTTACTAATGTTTTTATCGAACAAAATATGACGAAGTTAACGTCTATAATTAAATTGTTCGGCTCTCGGTGTTGCTAGATCAGGTAATGATTTACTAATGTTTTTATCGAACAAAATATGACGAAGTTAACGTCTATAATTAAATTGTTCGGCTCTCGGTGTTGCTAGATCAGGTAATGATTTACTAATGTTTTTATCGAACAAAATATGACGAAGTTAACGTCTATAATTAAATTATTCGGCTCTCGGTGTTGCTAGATCAGGTAATGATTTACTAATGTTTTTATCGAACAAAATATGACGAAGTTAACGTCTATAATTAAATTATTCGGCTCTCGGTGTTGCTAGATCAGGTAATGATTTACTAATGTTTTTATCGAACAAAATATGACGAAGTTAATGTCGACGATGAAAATGTAAATTTCTCACACGACAAACGGCTTACCAAGCCGCATCGCATCAAGCCAGAGGGACAGTTTACATTTGTTAACATGTGTTACGATTACGTTGTTTTGCCCTACAACAAACCATTGTTTAACACTACGTATTACTGGTATACACTGCATGCAGAAAACAGCTACCAGTATAGGAATTATTCTTGCGGCATTCGTTGTGTGGTCGAATATTCTTAGAGTACTTAATTTCCATGTTTCTTGTAGCTTTATTTGGCCATCTGTGCCGTTTGTGTAGAAATATTAATATCGACAGTTTGACTGAAACACAAATACCGTAAGTATTGCATGTTCGACATGAAGTGGTTTATTTTTCATTTTATGCACGTATATAACGATAAGACGATGGACCCACCTGATTCGTTGTGCAGCGGGAGAGCTCGGTATCCTCGTAGGTAGACGCACGGCATCTGATGGAGGTCTGTGTAAGTACACTGTACTGTAAGCACACTTATGTAGGACTGTGTAAGTACACTGTATTGTAAGCACACTTATGTAGGACTATGTAAGTACACTGTACTGTAAGCACACTTATGTAGGACTGTATAAGTACACTGTACTGTAGGCACACTTATGTAGGACTGTGTAAGTACACTGTACTGTAGGTACACTTACGTAGGACTGTGTAAGTACACTGTACTGTAGGCACACTTATGTAGGACTGTATAAGTACACTGTACTGTAGGCACACTTACGTAGGACTGTATAAGTACACTGTACTGTAGGTACACTTGTGTAGGACTGTATAAGTACACTGTACTGTAGGTACACTTATGTAGGACTGTGTAAGTACACTGTACTGTAAGCACACTTATGTAGGACTGTGTAAGTACACTGTACTGTAGGTACACTTATGTAGGACTGTGTAAGTACACTGTACTGTAAGCACACTTATGTAGGACTATGTAAGTACACTGTACTGTAAGCACACTTATGTAGGACTGTGTAAGTACACTGTACTGTAGGCACACTTATGTAGGACTGTGTAAGTACACTGTACTGTAGGTACACTTACGTAGGACTGTGTAAGTACACTGTACTGTAGGCACACTTATGTAGGACTGTATAAGTACACTGTACTGTAGGCACACTTACGTAGGACTGTATAAGTACACTGTACTGTAGGTACACTTGTGTAGGACTGTATAAGTACACTGTACTGTAGGCACACTTACGTAGGACTGTATAAGTACACTGTACTGTAGGCACACTTGTGTAGGACTGTGTAAGTACACTGTACTGTAGGCACACTTACGTAGGACTGTATAAGTACACTGTACTGTATGCACACTTAAGTAGGACTGTGTAAGTACACTGTACTGTAGGCACACTTACGTAGGACTGTATAAGTACACTGTACTGTAGGCACACCTGTGTAGGACTGTATAAGTACACTGTACTGTAGGCACACTTACGTAGGACTGTATAAGTACACTGTACTGTATGCACACTTATGTAGGACTGTGTAAGTACACTGTACTGTAGGCACACTTACGTAGGACTGTATAAGTACACTGTACTGTAGGCACACTTACGTAGGACTGTATAAGTACACTGTACTGTAGGCACACTTATGTAGGACTGTATAAGTACACTGTACTGTAGGCATACTTGTGTAAGAGTGTATAAGTACACTGTACTGTAGGTACACTTATGTAGGACTGTGTAAGTACACTGTACTGTAGGCACACTTATGTAGGACTGTATAAGTACACTGTACTGTAGGCACACTTATGTAGGACTGTATAAGTACACTGTACTGTAGGCACACTTACGTAGGACTGTATAAGTACACTGTACTGTAGGCACACTTATGTAGGACTGTATAAGTACACTGTACTGTAGGCATACTTGTGTAAGAGTGTATAAGTACACTGTACTGTAGGTACACTTATGTAGGACTGTGTAAGTACACTGTACTGTAGGCACACTTATGTAGGACTGTATAAGTACACTGTACTGTAGGCACACTTACGTAGGACTGTATAAGTACACTGTACTGTAGGCACACCTGTGTAGGACTGTATAAGTACACTGTACTGTAGGCACACTTACGTAGGACTGTATAAGTACACTGTACTGTAGGCACACTTATGTAGGACTGTATAAGTACACTGTACTGTAGGCATACTTGTGTAAGAGTGTATAAGTACACTGTACTGTAGGTACACTTATGTAGGACTGTATAAGTACACTGTACTGTAGGCACACTTATGTAGGACTGTATAAGTACACTGTACTGTAGGCACACTTATGTAGGACTGTATAAGTACACTGTACTGTAGGCACACTTGTGTAGGACTGTATAAGTACACTGTACTGTAGGCACACTTGTGTAAGAGTGTATAAGTACACTGTACTGTAGGTACACTTATGTAGGACTGTATAAGTACACTGTACTGTAGGCACACTTATGTAGGACTGTATAAGTACACTGTACTGTAGGCACACTTATGTAGGACTGTATAAGTACACTGTACTGTAGGCACACTTATGTAGGACTGTATAAGTACATTGTACTGTAGGCACACTTATGTAGGACTGTGTAAGTACACTGTACTGTAGGCACACTTATGTAGGACTGTATAAGTACACTGTACTGTATGCACACTTACGTAGGACTGTATAAGTACACTGTACTGTAGGCACACTTACGTAGGACTGTATAAGTACACTGTACTGTAGGCACACTTATGTAGGACTGTATAAGTACACTGTACTGTAGGCATACTTGTGTAAGAGTGTATAAGTACACTGTACTGTAGGTACACTTGTGTAGGACTGTATAAGTACACTGTACTGTAGGCACACCTGTGTAGGACTGTATAAGTACACTGTACTGTAGGCACACTTACGTAGGACTGTGTAAGTACACTGTACTGTAGGTACACTTGTGTAGGACTGTATAAGTACACTGTACTGTAGGCACACCTGTGTAGGACTGTATAAGTACACTGTACTGTAGGCACACTTATGTAGGACTGTATAAGTACACTGTACTGTAGGTACACTTGTGTAGGACTGTGTAAGTACACTGTACTGTATGCACACTTATGTAGGACTGTGTAAGTACACTGTACTGTATGCACACTTGTGTAGGACTGTGTAAGTACACTGTACTGTATGCACACTTACGTAGGACTGTATAAGTACACTGTACTGTAGGCACACTTACGTAGGACTGTATAAGTACACTGTACTGTAGGCACACTTATGTAGGACTGTATAAGTACACTGTACTGTAGGCATACTTGTGTAAGAGTGTATAAGTACACTGTACTGTAGGTACACTTATGTAGGACTGTATAAGTACACTGTACTGTAGGCACACTTGTGTAGGACTGTATAAGTACACTGTACTGTAGGTACACTTGTGTAGGACTGTATAAGTACACTGTACTGTAGGCACACCTGTGTAGGACTGTATAAGTACACTGTACTGTAGGCACACTTACGTAGGACTGTGTAAGTACACTGTACTGTAGGTACACTTGTGTAGGACTGTATAAGTACACTGTACTGTAGGCACACCTGTGTAGGACTGTATAAGTACACTGTACTGTAGGCACACTTATGTAGGACTGTATAAGTACACTGTACTGTAGGCACACTTACGTAGGACTGTATAAGTACACTGTACTGTAGGTACACTTGTGTAGGACTGTATAAGTACACTGTACTGTAGGCACACCTGTGTAGGACTGTATAAGTACACTGTACTGTAGGCACACTTATGTAGGACTGTATAAGTACACTGTACTGTAGGCACACTTACGTAGGACTGTATAAGTACACTGTACTGTAGGTACACTTGTGTAGGACTGTATAAGTACACTGTACTGTAGGTACACTTGTGTAGGACTGTATAAGTACACTGTACTGTAGGCACACTTGTGTAGGACTGTATAAATACATTGTACTGTAGGCACACCTGTGTAGGACTGTATAAGTACACTGTACTGTATTCATACTCATGTCTTTTCGTTATCATTTTTAAGCGTACATTAGATAAGACTGATACAAAAGCATTTTGCATATAGATATAGTTATTCAAACGTCAGATCAGCCGATGTATGTGTTCTGATGCTAGTTCTGATATACTTAATATCAGTAAGCGTTATTGTTGGTACGATAATTTTATATTCTTTGCCGGCACAATAATTCGTTACATAGTTGCGTTGTTGTCGTTGTCATGTATACATCATTGTTCTGGCTGTCTAATTTAAAGTACAGCATTAGCGGTCGTATTTCCGTCGACAATCGCTGGCGACCTCACCGTTATGTTAGTGTTATGTTATGCACCAGAGGCGCCACTTGTTATTTCGGGTAGCCTCTATTGTATTTCCAACGTGAAGTTATATATACTTTACCTTTGATGCATTTGTTCTTGCACGGGCGCAGCTCCATCGTCGTTCGTCCTGTCAGGGGTGCAACGTGCAGACATACGCGCCCTAAAGTGCTGCCACCTGGTGGAATAGAGACACTATTTCAAGTGGTTTCTAAATTTTAACGGGTGCAAGTTGTACCACGAATAAATTATGATTCTATTTTGCAACAGTTCAGCTCAGCAAGAAGGCATCCAAAACTGCTGCACTGTGCAGACCCCGAAGCACAGGATATATATATACAAACAAACGTTGTACTTGCAAACATTAACGAAGACACACTCTGGGAGCATTTTCTCAACACGTTTAGAGACTATTGTGAACACAGAATTACAAGGTGTTTGAGTGTTTGAGCAGTACCAGTTCTGATCAGTGTGGAGGAGAAACGATTGATGAGTGGATAAGAGAGCCGAGAACACTGGTGGATGTGGGCATGGATGTAAAAAGAGAGCAATATGAGATATATAATTGTGTTTGGGGTGCAGACATACCTGTCAAAGAGAGTTTACTTCGTGAAAATGACTTGTTTCTAGGTATAGCACTTGATATATGTCATGCCTTTGCAACACGATAAGATGATGGGTTCACCTGTTTGGTACATAGGCTGACGCCCTGCTTCTGGGCACCGTCGCAGTCCGTCGTGTCTGGTGAAGTGTCTCAGAACTGTGTAGACACACTATGTTGTATTTACGTCTATTCACAGTCGTTTTGTTCTAAATATAGTATTTGTTTTCAATTCAATTAAATTCTTTAATTCAGAGAATAATAAACATATAAAAATACATATATATGTCCATATAGTCATACACGACATTTAGCAAAATAACGTAAAAAGGGTGAAACATAAAACATAAATAAAGTATGATTACACAAGGTCATTATGTACATAAGTGACTTTAACCATGGTCTCCTTATACTTTACCCATGGTCTCCTTATACTTTACCCATGGTCTCCTTATACTTTACCCATGGTCTCCTTATACTTTACCCATGGTCTCCTTATACTTTATTTCCATCTGATGTCAGTAGTACCGCAATTATACGTGTGTTTCTAGATTTATCTAAACGTGTCATGAATTCATACACAAGGTTGCGTATGACTGCTTTGTAAGTAGGAATGAGTCTCTCCGCAAACATACCTGACGCACTACAGTATTCGGGTAGTCTGAGTAATCGTCTAAACACGTTATTGTAACATACATGTAATCTGTGGATGCTATGTAGAGTATGATTCCACCACAGTTGAGCTATATACATAGATGAGCAAAATGAACTAAACAGCTTGATCGTTTGTGCACATATAAAATTTCCTAAGTAGTACATTACCACGGGCATACAATTGGCGACATTGACGTATTATATCTTTGTCATCCTTACACTCACTGCATATAATATGACCTAGGTATTTTACAGTATTCACTTATTTAATATCCTCTCCATTTAACTTAAATGCGTGGTGTCATACATTTAACTTAAATGCGTGGTGTCATACATTTAACTTAAATGCGTGGTGTCATACATTTAACTTAAATGCGTGGTGTCATACATTTTCCATGTACTTTCCTCTACGTATGAGTATTGCACTTTTCTCATGATTTCATGTCATGATTTAGACCATACGTTTATCATACATATAACAGCTCCCTCAAACCTACGCTGGGGGAATAACAACCAGGTCATCTGCATACATGAGATGGTTTATATTCATGTCATCAATACAACAGCCAGTGCGACATTTTGTTAGTGCAGCACTTAAATCGTCAATATATACATTAAACAGGTACAGTGAGAGTATGCCACCTTGCCTGACACCATTAGAGAATTAAAATCCCTCAGATAAAATCTTGGACCACCGTACAACCATAGTTTGATTTGTGTACCAGTATAGCACAATTCTAACTGTATGACAAGGTACTTGTCTATCAATCAATTTCTTAAACAACGTAGAATGCTTTATTCTGTCGAAGGCTTTGGAAGCATCTAGGAAACCCATAAACATAGACGCATTAAAAAATGTGTACTTATCAACTATTTCTTTTAAGACATATATGCACATAACAATACCAAGCTTACTTTTGAAACCAAACTGGTTACTGCTAGTGATCAGAAAAGATGACATACGATCCAGTATGACTGTTTCACTATTTTCGACATCACACTGGCTAGTGTAATAGGTAGGTATTTGTCACCATCATTGATTTTAACACATTTATCTTTGACAATGGGTACAGGCACAACTGATAACATAGAATAAAGGAAGTGAGTAAAGGGGAATGTATCATAATGGGAGATTTTAACCACGGATACATACAATGGAAATCTCTAGAGAGTACAGAGGGCGAGGACCAACAGTTTCTATTTTTAATTCAGAATAGCTTCCTTACTCAACACGTAGTAGAACCAACCAGGATAATGTATTAGATAATAGTTTTCACAAAATGAATTAGCGGACAGTGTTAAAATACATGAACTATTGGGTAAAAGTGATCATAATCAAATATATTTTGACATCAAAATAAAATCGGAATGTAAAAATTAAATAATAGCTTCCTTACTCAACACGTACTAGAATCAACCAAGGGAGAGAATGTATTAGATAATAGAAAATACATGAACTATTGGGTAACAGTGATCATAATCAAATACATTTTGATATCTAAGTAAAATCGGAACGTAAAAATAAAAAAAAACATACAGGGGAAACTTCCACAAAGGTAAATATAAAGATATGAGAAAATACTTAGCAAAGCTAGACTGGAATAACATAACATATATATATATATATATATATATATATATATATATATATATATATATATATATATATATATATATATATACAAGGATCAGTATTAGGACCTTTTTTATTACTAATATATATATACGTACTGAAATTTGCATATGACACAAAAGTGTTTAGAATGATGTTAAAATGATGGTGACAAACAACATTTACAAAGCAAACTAGACAAATTAGAAATGGCAGATATTGATGGCAGATATAACTATTGCTTTATACAGATGTATATATATATATATATATATATATATATATATATATATATATATATATATATATATATATATATATATAACTATTGCTTTATACAGATGTGTAATTAGATTTTATCCTTGTATGTTATATTTCTCCTAATCAACCCAACAATTTGATTACCCTTTGAAGCTGCAATACCACACTGCTCTGAAACTTTCATATCAGCACTTCCTGTAACTCTTTTTTCTTCAGCAGTAGTACCTACAACAATATCTCCCATTTTATTGTCTACATCCAATTTCCCAAAATTTAGCAACATCTGCCATTTCTAATTTGTCTAGTTTGCTTTGTAAAAATTAATGTTGTTTGTCACCATCATTTTAACATCATTCTAAACACTTTTGTGTCATATGCAAATTTCAGTACGTATATATATATTAGTAATAAAAAAGGTCCTAATACTGATCCTTGTATATATATATATATATATATATATATATATATATATATATATATATATATGCTCCTTTAGAATAATGTATACAAGCTTGGAGACCATATCGTATGAAGGATATATCTTCTTCACTTCACTTTCCCATAACCCGTAAGGATCGTTGGGGCACCATTGATGACTTTCTAACCAGCTCTCTCCACGTTTCACTGTTCTCGACAGCCCTCTGGGAGTCAGCGAACTCCATTCCTGTCCACTCTTTGATGTTGTCTTCCCACCTCTTCTTCTGTCTACCTCTTCGTCTCCCCCCTCTTACGGTACCTTGCAAGATAGTCTTTGCAAGGCCAGATGATCGTACCACTTCAGTTTACGCTTCTTAACTGTTGTAGGAAGGTCGTCATATGGTCCGATGGTTTGTTTGATCTTGTTGCAGACAGCTTCGTTAGTAACATGATCTTTGTATTATATGCGCAAGATCTTCCGAAAGCATCTCATTTTCATGGCTTGTATCCTCTTCTGTAGTTCTGCCGAGAGGGTCCATGTTTCAGAAGCGTACAGAAAGATGGACATGACAAGGGAGCGCATCAGCCTTATTTTCGAACTGACCGTAATGTTTATGTCGTTCCATAAGGGTTTCAACCTTGTTAGTGCTGCTGTTGTCTGTGCAACCCTGGCAAGTATCTGCGGTTTGGAACCCTCATCTGTGATAATTGATCCCAAATACCTGAAGCTTGTTACTGTCTCAAGTCTCTGTCCATTAACTTTGACCTTTGTGCTGATGTCTCGTGTGTTGTTCGTCATCAGTTTGGTCTTTTCGGCACTGATCTCCATGCCGTATGATGTTTTCTCGAGGCGCTCCACCAAATTGACTAGTTCTTGTTCATCTCCTGCTAAGCCGTCGATGTCGTCAGCAAAATGAAGGTTGGTGATTGTCCTGCCTCCAATGTTGACAGTGCCTTGATGGTTTTCTAAAGCATCAGTCATGATCCTTTCCAAACAAATGTTGAAGAGCGTTGGTGATAGTAGGCATCCTTGTCGAACTCCGACTGTTGTTCGAAACCAGTCTCCTATGCTGCTGTTGAAGATTACTGCACTGGTGGCATTGCTTGGAACCAATGTTGTACTTCCTCATGGTTGCCCATAGGGCCGCATGCCATACCTTTTCAAAGGCCTTCTTAAAACCTATGAAGACATGATACAGGCTTTGCTGATGTTGAAGGTGTTTCTAAGGTTGAAGATATGTTCACTGGTGCTCCATCCGGCTCGAAAACCCGCTTGTTCTTCAGCGATGATCTCTTCTGCCTGGGGTTTGAGTCTGTTGAGTAGTATCTTCAACATGACTTTGCTCGGGTGGCTGATGAGGCTGATTGTTCTGAAATTTTGAACCAGTTCTGCTGGTATGTTATCAATTCCAGCTTACTTTCCTTTTTTCAGAGACTTTACTGCAGCCTCCACTTCCTCACGAAGAATGCGGTGGTCGTCCACTTCAGTAGTCTGTGGACAATTTAGTACTACTGGGTGTCCGTTGGTGTTGTGGCTGTACAGTTCTGTGCAGTATTCTGTCCATCGATTGAGGATCTGCTGTTCTTCTGTCAGGCATTTCCCTGATTTGTCTTGGATAGTGGTAATTATCCATTTCTTAACTGATGTCAGGTCTTTCACTATTTTGTAAGCCTTCTTGCTGTTGTTCTTGCTCAAGCTGTCTTTAATTTCACAGCATTGTTCTGTTATCCAGTTATCTTTTGCTCTTCTATCTTGTTTGATCTTCCTGTTGACTTCTTTGTATTTTGCTGCACCTTCAGGATCACATTTTCTCCTTTTCAATTCCCTTCTTTTGTCACAGAGATCTAGGATGTCTGCTGTGACCCATGGTTTCTTTGTCCTACGATGTTTTCCAAGGATCTCGCTGGCTGTGTCGGTCACTATTTTGTTGAAGGTGTTGGTCAGCAAGTTCACGTCGGTATATTTGTCATCCAGTATGATAAGTGGTGCAAATTTCCCACCTATCATTCCTTTGAATGTTTCTGCTACATCAGGATCCTTAAGTTTCTCGATGTCAAATTTGATTCTTGTTGGCTTTGGTTTGCTGATCCTCTTCAGGCGAATGTGGAAGGTTGTCATCAGCAAGTCGTGATCACTTCCGATATCTGCTCCTGGAAAGTTTCGTGTCCTGGCAATGTTCACTCCTGTGTGAAAGCGCCGTTTCACCAAGATGTAGTCGATCTGATTGTGATGTTTCCCATCTGGGCTGTGCCAGGTCCATCTTCTAGATGTTTTGTGTGGGCCAAATGTGTTAGCCAACATCAGCTCATTGTACATTGCAAATTCGAGGAGCCTGTGACCTCTCTCATTGCAGAAAGGTCCGCAAGTGTCTTGCCAATTGTTCTGCGCATCCTTTCCCACTTTTGCATTCCAGTCTCCTAGTACAATAAGATTGTCTTTCTTTGGCGTTTCCTCTATGACTTCTTGCAGCTGGCCATAGAAATGTTCCACCTCACTGTCGTCATAATCAGACGTTGGGGCATAAACTTGTATGACTGTCATGGTGAAGGGAGTTGCCTTCAGGCGGATGGTGATGAGCCTGCTGGAGATAGGGCGACAACCCATGACAGTGTTCACGATGTCTTTGTGAACAAGAAACCCAACGCTTTGTTCTTGTTTGTCCTTCTTGCCACTGAAGTAGACCTTGTGTCCTTTTTCGGTCGATGTTTCACCAAAGCTTTTCCATCGCATCTCGGCGAGTCCAAGCAGATTCCATCTGTATATCTCCATCTCATGTGTGAGTTCTTTAAGTTTTCCTGCAGCTCTCAATGTCCTGACGTTCCATGTGCCGATGGTGATGTCGTTTCTTCCACGTATCTTTTTGGTAGGGGCACCAGTAGCATACTTAACACCCCCGTCCTGATGTACGGCGGGAGGCGCGGTCATTTTTGACACGGGCTGCGACCGATCCGTTATGTGATTCAAACTGGTTTTCATGGTCATGGTGTGTCTAGGGCAGATTTGCAACCTAGCGGAGCCCATCCCTCTCCAGGCTGGTTGACCACAGCCGATATCCACCAAAAAAAATGTGGCTCGCCTTGGTCCTGAACACGTGGTCGTTGAACTAATGTTGTAGCCCTCCCGTCCTGGCCGTTGACTTCATCGAGGAAGACATCCGCCCTGTGATGTCATGTTGACATCACCGTATTTTACCCATACGTGGTAGACTCGTGGGGGCGGGAGCGTCTTATTCCATCCCGCACAGGTCCATTGGACTTGCCCACTGCCCTTAGGGGATATATATATATATATATATATATATATATATATATATATATATATATATATATATATATATATATATATGTGTGTGTGTGTGTGCTTGAAAAAATAGAGAAAATACCAACTAAAATGATTTCAGAATTGAGAGACCTTAGTTATGAAGAACGACTGAAAGAATGTGGTTTAACAACCCTAGAGACAAGGCAGTTAAGAGGAGATAAAATTGAAGTGTCTAAGATATTGAATGGATATGAAAATATTGATAGAAATATTTTTTTCACTCAAGAAAGATAATAGGATTAGAGGACATGAGGTAACAGTAGTAAAGGATCAGTGTAGATTGGATATCATGAAGTACTCGCTCTCTCAGAGGACAATTAATGAATGGAACAAACTATCTACACATTGTAAAACTGCTAGCAGCGTGAATAAGTTTAAAAACAAGGTTGACACATATCTAAGGAGACATTTTTGGACGCTCGATAATGCCATCTGTTCCTTTGCCTTCGATGACAATCTTGTTAAATATGAACTATGCTCAGGATACTGTGTGTATCCAAAAAAACTAATATACGGTTGTATTAGTGGATGAGATACAATAATAATTGCTTTTACCTACCGTTTATGTTTGTATCTTCTATAACAGAAGTATGTGCAGGCGCCGAGGAGAAGCAAGAACGTTATCGCCGAAAAGACTAAAATAATGATAACCACATATGAGAGGTCGGTGTTTGTTGTGTTAACGTCGTCAGGTGTAGCGTGTGTTGTGGTAACGTCGTCAAGTGTAGCGTGTATTGGGGTGACGTCGTCAGGTGTAGCGTGTGTTGATGTGACGTCGTATCCTGTGTGTAAAATAAATTATGTACATTACCAGAAATAACAAAACTAATTAACTACGCATGCGCCATCGCTGCAGCATTACGGCAAGCATCCGCATAGGAAATTAACTACGCACCCAAATCAAAAGAGCCTGTCACGTGGGGGTGCACCTACATCATTTGCCGACCCCGCATCAGATCCATAACTATCTGCTGCATGTTTTGTGAAAAAAATAATCATAATCGAAAAACATTTTTTGCATCCTACATCCGAGAGTTTAGACCCAGTTTGTAACAGAACTGGCAGGAAATTATCACAAATATTTTGGTTCCAGCACTTTCAAAAGCCTATAGACGAAATACTGGCGCAAACCGGTTAATTGCCGACTCTACGTTAGTAGCCAGCATTCTTTAGCACTAACACGTGAAGTTTCAGGCCATTTGGTAGAATGTTTTTGTTTACATCTTATACCTGAACGATTAGACCTATTTGTAACTAACAGGCAACAAGATATCACAACTCTTCAAAAATCTCCCCTTTTAGTAGGGATGTCAATGACAATTTCAAATTGCAGATATATTTTGTTTTATTTTTTTTATGATATGGCTGCAGCCATCAGAAATGTTGTCGAAGGAACAAGACATTAATTATTTAATTTATGGAACAAAATTAATTAATTAATTAATAGAACAGCATCAACTATTCTACAGTGATCATAGTATGTAATATATCAAATTACAGCTGAGGACCTCAGCAATTAAATGAGAATAGCATTTTGTAGACGGAACAAAACATTAATTAATATAATAAGATTAATTAATTAATTGAACAAAATGAACTATTTTGTAATGATGGTAGTGTATAATATATTAAACGAAGGCTGACGAGCTCAGCAATCACACACATATGCCAATTTGTAGACGGAACAAGAAATAATTCATTCATTCATTAAAAAATATTAATTAATTAATAGAACTTGATGAAATATTTTGCAGTGGTCATAGTGTGTAATATATCAAATGAAAGCTAAGGAGCTCAGCAATCCAATGCATATGTCATGTCTATATACATAACAAGTAATGTATTAATTAATATAACAAGATGAACATCTCAAATCTTTAGAAATATGCATTAGGGCCTTCAACTTACGTTACGATTTATGTGATTTATAATTTATGCCAGTTTTATCCACTTTTGATTTTTAAATGTGTTAATCATTTAAAAAAGCTTCTATGCTTGTAAATATCTTGTGGGGAGAATCTTGGTGCAGCAGTGCCAATGTTTTGAATTTGGTGCAGTGAATTGTCAGAAAATGCGTGGAATATTACTGTTACATATATTAATTATACAGAAACTTATTATTGACATATATTATACTTAAACGTATTACAGACATAATTATATTAGGAAACAGTTCTTGTTAACATTTAGTCAGAGACAGTATTTTAGCGTACGTTAGTCCCGGACTCCTGCAGGGAAGTCAGCGAGCGAAAATAGGGTTTGTTTACAGTTCGAAAATTAAGGTAGCGTGATGGCCACCAGTCGGTTGCACTGTTGGTGAGCGGCCGCTGATTGGCTGCCAGGACATATAAAGACAGAGAACCTACACGAATCGTGGCCTGTGTCACAACTGAAAACCAAGTGTTAACCATTTGTGACTCCAGACAAACAACCTCGACGACTACACATAGGTATAGAGCGCGCCTGATAGAACGTGAGGGTTACCTTTCGGATATCAGCGCGTCTTTACCACACTGGTGTCAGATTGTAAGTGTAAAGTTTGACAGCCCGCCGCTCGTTGTGAAACTGGCGTGCCCAGCCCGTTGTGCTAAACAATTTAGACAGCGGTCGTTTACTGTTTATGCGGGATAAATTTTATCCTGAGAAGCAGGTCACGTGTATTACCGGAAGACCGACCTTGACAACGCCTAAGTGACTGTGAATACGCGTTAACCCTAAACATTGCCGACGCACGTGAGTTTCGGTCATGAAATTGTCTATTTGTCTACAGACTGCGGTAGGATGATGAACACATTATTTGCTCTCCTGTATGTGGGAATAAGTGACGATGAATTTCTACATATGCATGACGATTTTGAATTATCACAACATCACACGTTCGATCAGTTAGATGAGTTAAACTTTAATAAATTTAAATACTCAGACAATATATGATCAAGAAAACAATATTGACCCGGAGAATAACTTTTATAATTGTATTTCATCAAATTGTAAATATTATTCAGATGAGCAATTTAATGAAAATCTTTGTGGATCACATTGTAGTGTTATGGCTAACTGCCAGCAAGGCATTGCTGCAATTGAAACACTGCTGTAACGCACCACGGCTTCCTGTTGTTGTTTACGATGACCATATATGGGGGTCGAATAAATGCGGGTCTGAACGCCATGTTGGTGTTTCTTGTTCTTCTATAAAACTGTTATCAAGCCGAGGACATTTTTAACATATTACATGTCCCAGACGACGCGAATTACGACCATCTGAAGCAGTCAGTGAACGCGTATTTCGAGGTTCGTCATAACCTGTTCATTGAACGGGCAAAGTTCAACAGACGCGTGCAACAGCCGGGTGAATCTGTGGATGTGTTCATCCAGGATTTGTATCGACTGGCTGGATAATGTGATTACGGCGCCCTGCGAGAACAACTAATCCGGGACCGCATCGTAGTCGGGGTGCTTGACGACGCGCTCTCCGACCGATTGCAGGCGCAGGCCGACTTAACACTCGATCAATCAGTACAGCTCAGTCGGCAAGCCGAGGCCTGAAAGCAACAGCGAAACGTCGTTTGCAGGCACACGATACCAAACCCGGTGGCTATCGAATTCGTGAAGAGGGGTCAACGACGGTGTTGCCCAATAAAGTGCCGATGTTACAACACAGGAAACTGACTCCCGCTAACAACACATTGAGGGGCCCCGGGGCATCAAACGTCGAGTGTTGGGGACGCTGGTGGCCAAGCTACAGCACGGGAATAAAACATGCATGGAGACGTACGTGATCGAGAATCAGCCAACGTCACTCCTTGGTCGTGACGCTTGTGTGCAACTAAACCTGATCAAACGCATGGTGGTTGAGGTCGCTGTACACAAGGACTTTCAAAAGCTGTTCCACGGCCTAGGAAAGCTGAAGATGCAGCATCAATCTTCGAGACGACGCACAACCGATGTATGCTCCACGTAAAGTGCCACATCCATTGCTTCCCAGAGTTGAAGAAGAACTCAAAAGAATGGAACAGCAAGGGTTCATCTCCAAAGTAACCCAGCCAACAGATTGGTGCTCCGGAATGGTTGTTGTGCCGAAGGAAAACGGTAGGGTGAGGATCTGTGTTGACCTTACCCATCTCAACAAGGTGGTCAAGCGGGAAATACACCCGTCATCAGTCGACGAAAGCTTTGCAAAGCTGGGAAAAGCATCGGTCTTCTCGAAGTTCGACGGCAACATAGCTTCTGGCAATTGCCATTGAATGAAGAGTCAAAACTGCTGACCACATTCATCTCACCACAATGGAGGTTCGCCTTCAACAGAATCCCATTCGGTATCTCACCAGCACCAGAAATCTTCACTCGCACGATTTATGTGATCCTACAGGGACTCGATGGGGTCACATATCACATGGATGACATATTGGTGTTCGCATCAAATGGAGCCGAACATGATGACCGACTGAGAAAGGTTCTGCAATGACTCCAAGGGGCAGGACTGACACATAAGGAGAAGTGGGTGAATGCCTGGGTCACATCATTGAAGGAACATGAGTTCATGCTGATGAACAGAACTTGGAAGCCATCCAGAATTTCTCAGCACCAACCAACACCACAGAACTGAGGAGGTTCACAGGAATGGTCAATTAACTGGGTAAATTTGTGCCTAACTTAGCACAACTCACAGCGCCTATCTCTGCCATCTCCTCAAGGTAGACGTCAACTGGCAGTGGAGTCCTGTACAAACTGAAGTGTTTGAGAGTCAAACAAGCATTGACGTCTCCTACTGCACGCGCTCGCTATGAACCACATCGATCAACGATTATCGCTGCTGATGCATCCGACCATGGTCTCGGGTCCAAGACAATGGCGATCGAAGGCCAATGTGCTTTGCTTCAAGAGCACTGACTGAAGTAGAACAGCGATACGCTGTCATCAAGAAAGAAACACTAGCTGCAACGTTGGCGTGTGGTAAGTTTGCAGACTATATTCTGGGCATGACATCCACGCTAGAAACCGACCACAAACGGCTGGTCCCAGTTTTGCGTTCTACTGACCTCGCCAAGATGCCTCCACGAATTCAGAGATTCCGAATGCGCATGATGCGGTACAATCCGCACGTCAAGTACGCTCAAAGCCGTGTACATAGTGAATGTGGTGACTATATACAACGTGAATGTGTTGGCTGTATACATCGTGAGTGTGGTGACTATATACAACGTGAACGCGTTGCCTATGTACATCGTGACTGTGGTGACTATATACAGCGATATTGTGTTGACTGTGTACATCGTGAATGTGGTGACTATATGCCACGTGAATGCGTTGACTGTGTACATAGTGAATGTGGTGACTATATACAACGTGAACGGGTTGTCTATGTACATCGTGACTGTGGTGACTATATACAACGTGAATGTGTTGGCTGTGTACATAGTGAATGTGGTGACTATATACCACGTGAATATGTTGGCTGTGTACATCGTGAATGTGGTGATTATATACCACGTGAATGTGTTGACTGTGTACATCGTGACTGTTGTGACTATATACCACGTGAATGTGTTGACTGTGTACATCGTGAATGTGGTGACTATATACAGCGTGAAAGTGTTGACTGTGTACATCGTGAATGTGGTGACTATATACAACGTGAATGTGTTGGCTGTGTACATCGTGACTGTGGTGACTATATACAACGTGACTGTGTACATCGTGAATGTGGTGACTATATACAACGTGAATGTGTTGGCTGTGTACATCGTGACTGTGGTGACTATATACAACGTGACTGTGTACATCGTGAATGTGGTGACTATATACAACGTGAATGTGTTGGCTGTGTACATCGTGAATGTGGTGACTATATACAACGTGAATGCGTTGACTGTGTACATCGTGAATGTGGTGACTATATACCATGTGAATGTGTTGACTGTGTACATCGTGAATGTGGTGACTATATACAGCGTGAATGCGTTGACTGTGTACATCGTGAATGTGGTGACTATATACAGTGTGAATGCGTTGACTGTGTACATCGTGATTGTGGTGACTATATACAACGTGAATGTGTTGGCTATATACATCGTGACTTTGGTGACTATATACAACGTGAATGTGTTGGCTGTGTACATCGTGACTGTGGTGACTATATACAACGTGACTGTGTACATCGTGAATGTGGTGACTATATACAACGTGAATGTGTTGGCTGTGTACATCGTGAATGTGGTGACTATATACAACGTGAATGCGTTGACTGTGTACATCGTGAATGTGGTGACTATATACCATGTGAATGTGTTGACTGTGTACATCGTGAATGTGGTGACTATATACAGCGTGAATGCGTTGACTGTGTACATCGTGAATGTGGTGACTATATACAGTGTGAATGCGTTGACTGTGTACATCGTGATTGTGGTGACTATATACAACGTGAATGTGTTGGCTGTGTACATCGTGAATGTGGTGACTATATACAACGTGAATGCGTTGGCTGTGTACATCGTGAATGTGGTGACTATATACAACGTGAATGTGTTGGCTGTGTACATCGTGACTGTGGTGACTATATACAACGTGAATGCGTTGACTGTGTACATCGTGAATGTGGTGACTATATACCACGTGAATGTGGTGACTATATACCACGTGAATGTGTTGACTGTGTACATCGTGAATGTGGTGACTATATACAGCGTGAATGCGTTGACTGTGTACATCGTGAATGTGGTGACTATATACCACGTGAATGTGTTGGCTATATACATCGTGACTTTGGTGACTATATACAACGTGAATGTGTTGGCTGAATACATCGTGACTGTGGTGACTATATACAACGTGAATGTGTTGGCTGTGGTCATCGTGATTGTGGTGACTATATACCACGTGAATGCGTTGGCTGTGGTCATCGTGATTGTGGTGACTATATACCACGTGAATGTGTTGACTGTGTACATCGTGAATGTGGTGACTATATACAACGTGAATGTGTTGGCTGTGGTCATCGTGATTGTGGTGACTATATACCACGTGAATGTGTTGGCTGTGGTCATCGTGATTGTGGTGACTATATACCACGTGAATGTGTTGACTGTGTACATCGTGAATGTGGTGACTATATACAACGTGAATGCGTTGACTGTGTACATCGTGAATGTGGTGACTATATACCATGTGAATGTGTTGAATGTGTACATCGTGAATGTGGTGACTATATACAGCGTGAATGTGTTGGCTGTGTACATCGTGAATGTGGTGACTATATACAGCGTGAATGTGTTGGCTGTGTACATCGTGAATGATTTAACAAAATTTAACAAGATTTGCCATCCAAGCCAAAGGCCCAGATGGCAAGTGGACAAGGAAGCCATTGGCTTATCGAGAGTCCAACAATGTTCATCTACTTATAGCCCGCCCTCCTGAGATATGTGTCAACCTTGTTTTTAAACATATTCACGCTGCTAGCAGTTATACAATCTGTAGACAATTTGTTCCATTCATTTATTGTCCTCTGTGAGAACGAGTGCTTCCTGATGTCCAATCTACATTGATCCTTTACTAATTTTACCTCATGTCCTCTAGTTCTGCTATCCTTCTTGGGTGAGAAAAACATATTTCTATCAATATTTTCATACCCATTCAATATCTTAAAAACTTCAATCTGATCTCCTCTTAACTTCCTTGTCTCTAGAGTTGTTAAACCACATTCTTTCAGGCGTTCTTCATAACTAAGGTCTCTCAGTTCTGGAATCATTTTAGTTGCTCTCCTTTGTATGCGTTCAAGCGTATCTATATCCTTCTTACGATATGGTCTCCATGCTTGTATACAGTATTCTAAATGAGGTCTAACTATTGCTTTATAAAGAGGTATAATTAACTTTTTTCCCTTGTATGTTATGTTTCTTCTAATCAATCCAAGAATTTGATTACCCTTTGAAGCTGCAATACCACACTGCTCTGAAACTTTCATATCAGCGCTTATTGTAACTCCTAAGTCCTTTTCTTTTACAGTAGTACCCAGAACAGTATCTCCCATTTTATAGTTTACATTCAAGTTCCCATGTCCTGTATGTAGGCATTTACATTTCCCAAAATTGAACAACATCTGCCATTTCTCAGACCATTTCACTAATCTGTCTAGATCGTTTTGTAAATGTTGTTTATCACCATCAGTATTAACCTTTCTAAACAGTTTTGTGTCATCCGCAAATTTCAGTACGTTACTTGTTATACTGTCGTCCAAGTCATTGATATAAATTAAGAATAATATAGGTCCTAATACTGATCCTTGAGGTACCCCACTCAAAACCGATTTCCAATTTGAAACTTCTCCATCTACTACAACTCGTTGTCTTCTGTCAGTCAGCCATTATTCTATCCAGTCAGTTATGCTATCCCCGATACCATGGGCTTTTAATTTAAGTAGTAATCTTTGATGTGGCACTTTGTCAAAAGCTTTCTGAAAATCTAAGTAGATAATATCTACTGGCGATCCCACGTCTATCCACTTAGTGATTTCTTCCCAAAAACATAACATATTTGTTAAGCATGACCTCGCTTTAAGGAATCCATGTTGAGATGAATTTAATAATTTATGCTTAACGAGGAATTCCACCATATGGTCTTTAATTAACCTTTCTAATAATTTACAAATCACTGACGTTAAACTCACTGGTCTGTAATTCTACTCCTTCTTTTAATGACAAGTTGAATACTCTTGCAAGTGGTATACTGATTTGTTCTACTGTTTCCATTAGTAATTTTGGAGGAATCCCATCCACTCCCGGTGATTTGTTATCCTTCATTGCCTTTATTTTCTTAGCTACCAATTCTGGAGTTACAACTAACGGACCTAAATAGTCAGATTTAGCCCCCTGAAATTTATCATCAGCAACTGGTAATGAACTAATATCTTCTTTGGTAAACACTGAACTGAAGTAACCATTTAGGTCTTCCGCCATTAAAAACCCCTGTGATATTATATTTCCAGCACTGTCTTCTAGAGGTCCAACCTTGTCTTGTACGTTTTGTTTACTCCTGACATATGCATAAAAACTCTTGCTGTCATTTGTTATGTTACATGCTAGTTTTTGCTCATAGCTTCTTTTAGATTGTCTGATTTCAGTTGTAGCTGCATTAAGTGCCTCTTTGTATTTTGCGTAGTCTTCGTCCTTTCTGGTACGCCTATAAACCCTCCACATAGTTTGTTTTAGCATTATTTTTCTAATAGCCTCTTTTGACAAGTGTTTCTTTCTACACCGTTTTCCTTGTTTTTGGAAGGGAACAAATTTATCGATGATACTCTCAATTTCATATTTTAGAATATTCCAACATTCAATTGCGGTCTTATTCATCAGCATGTTATTCCAATCTAGCTTTGCTAAGTATTTTCTCATATCTTTGTAGTTACCTTTGTGGAAGTTTCTCTTGTACGTTTTCTTATTTTTACTTTCTGATTTTACATTGATGTCAAAATGTATTTGATTATGGTCACTATTACCCAATGGTTCAAATATTTTTACATTGTCCACTAATTCTTTTTGTGATGACAAAACTATATCTAATACATTTTCTCCCCTGGTTGGTTCTAGTACGTGCTGAGTAAGAAAGCTATCCTGGATTAAAAATAGAAATTGTTGGTCCTCAATCCCTGTGCTCTCTAGAGAATTCCATTGTATGTGTCCATGGTTAAAATCTCCCATTATGATACATTCCCTTTACTAACTTCCTTTATAGCGGTTTTTATTTTTGTGTTGTCCTCTTCGTTTACGTTTGGACTTCGGTAAACTAATCCAATAGTTAATTTTGAATTTCCTGAAAAAATTTTGCACCAAACAGCTTCATCGCAATCTGCTTCCCTTTCTAGTTTTATTTCATAAGCCTGAATAGATTCTTTAACATATAAAATAACTCCCCCGCCCCTTCTTCCTATTCGATCTTTCCTAAACATTACATATCCTGTCAGTCCTAATTCAGCATCTGTTATATCTATGTTGGCCCATGATTCAGTTATACCAATTATGTGAGGGTCAATATCTTCTACCATAATGTTTAATTCGTTTTTCTTATTTACTATGCTCCTTGCATTTAAACATACGCATCTATAACCTTTTTCAGAGATGTTTTTTGGATGATTTGATATTGGTTTATCTGTGCTAGTGGCCTCTTGTTCTGCTTGAGACACCTCTAGGTACCCCCCTGCACTTCTAGTTTAAAGAATGTTTACTTCCAAAAATATTTGTCATTGTACCCAAGTCTATCTACTGCTGCTGAAAGTTTGTCCGCGAATACTGCCGCCCCCTTTCCACTTAAATGAAGCCCATCCTTCATGTACATATCAGCCCTCCCAACAAAACTTCCCCATAAATCCACAAATCCAACTTCCTCTTCCCTACATAACTTCTGGACTAACATGTTAATTGCCATCCCCCGACAATTTCGATATTTGTGACCCCTCCTGCCCATTACAGGTAAAATCCCTGACAGTATTACCTGCTCAACCCGCGTCTATTTTAGTGTTCTGACCAACTGCCTATATTTCCTAACTATGGCAGTTGTACCCTCCCTCTCTACGTTATTTGTCCCTACGTGTACTAAAACAGACCCACCCTTACCCGAGCCTACGATGTTTTTACCCTCTCAGTTATCGCCTCTATTTTGGCTCCAGGCAAGCAGACCACCACATCATCTCCCTTGTTTAAGACCCTGTCGGTCTTCCTAACTATCGAATCCCCCACAAACACCCTCGCTCTCTTCCTCACCCCCTCTATCACTGCTGCAAAATAACTCTTCCGTTCGATCCCCTCCATCACATTCTGTCCTGACCCCTTCCCTCCTGTCTCCTTCGCTCCTGTCTCCCCCACTTCCCACTCCTTTGCTCTTGTCTCTCCCACTTCCCTCTCCTTCACTCCGGTTGTTTTCCCTCCCGTCTCCCCCACTCCCTTCTCCTTCCCTCCTGTCTCCCCCACTCCCTTCTCCTTCCCTCCTGTCTCCCCTACTCCCCTCTCTTTCGCTCCAGTTGTCTTCCCTCCCGTTCCTTTCCTTCCCGTCTCCTTACGTCCTGTCTCCCTACGACCTGTCACCTTCCCTCCTCTCAGCTTCCTCCCAGGCTGCATAAATGTGGTGACTATATACAACATGGAGTGTGCTGGTTAAAAATCGTGCTAAAACCTCTACTAAAAATGTGGCTAAATAGGTCAAGTATGAAATAATAAAAAATTTAAAATTTATGCTAAGTGCTTATGCGTCCAGAGTGGCCAACCATATCTGGAAGGTGTCTAGAGTTGGGAAAAATACTTAGCAAAGCAAGATTGGAATATCATACTGAGGAATACTACCGCAATTGGATGTTGGAACATTCTAAAATATGTAACAGAGAGTATCATTGATCAATTTGTTCCCTTGAAAAACCAAGGAAAACAGTCTAGAAAGAAACACTTGTCAAAAGGTGCTATTAGAAAATAGCGTACAAGCAAACTATGTAGATGGTTTATAGGCGAACCAGAAAGGATGAAGACTATGCAAATTATAAAGAGGCACTTAATGCAGCTATGACTGAAATTTGACAAAAATAAGCAATGAGCAAAATTTAGCATGTAACATAAAAAATGAGAGCAAACGTTTGTATGCATATATCAGGAGTAAACAAAACATACGAGACAGGGTTGGACCACTAAAAGACAGCGCTGGAAATATAATATCACAAGGTTTTTTAATGCCGGAAGGCCTAAATGGATTCTTCAGTTCAGTGTTTACCAGAGATGATATTAGTTCATTACCAGTTCCAGATGCTAAATTTCAGGAGGCTAAATCTGACTACTTAGGGCAGTTAATTGTAACTCCAGAAATGGTAACTAAGAAAATAAAGGCAATGAATTATAACAAAAATTACCTTGAGTGGATGGAATTCCTTCAAAACTACTAATGAAAACAGTAGAACAAATTAATAAACGACTTGCAAGAGTGTTCAACTTGTCATTAAAAGAGGGAGTGGTTCCTTTTGAA
The DNA here is from genome assembly GCA_963662155.1 of Lamellibrachia columna. Lineage (NCBI taxonomy): Eukaryota > Metazoa > Annelida > Polychaeta > Sabellida > Siboglinidae > Lamellibrachia > Lamellibrachia columna. The sequence goes on along the minus strand of OY759266.1, from coordinate 1,958,026 downwards.
TTGAAAGAAGAAAACATCATACCATTATTTAAAAATGGTTCGAGAAAGAAGTCACATAATTACAGACTAGTGAGTTTAACATCAGTGATTTGTAAATTATTAGAAAGGTTAATCAAAGACCATATGGTGGGCTTCCTTGTTAGACATAAATTATTAAATCCATCTCAACATGGATTCCTAAAAGCGAGGGTATGTTATGTTATTTGGTTGAAATCACTAATTGGACTGTTAAGGGATCCCCAGTAGATATTATCTACTTAGATTTTCAGAAAGCTTTTGACAATTGCCACATCAAAGATTACTACTTAAATTAAAAGCCCAATATATCGGGGACGGCACAATAGACTGGATATAAAATGTCTGACTGACAGAAGACAGCGTGTTGTAGTAGAAGGGGAGATTTCAAACTGCAAATCAGTTGTGAGTTTGGTACCAAAAGGATATATATATATATATATATATATATATATATATATATATATATATATATATATATATATATATATATATATATATATATATATATATATATATATATATATATATATATATATATATATATATATATATATATATATAATTATATATATATATATATATATATATATATTTTGGGTAATGTAAATGCCTACATACAGGACAAGGGATCTTGGATGTAATCTATAAAATGAGAGATACCATTGTAGGTACTACTGTAAAAGAAAAGGACTTAGGAGCTACAATATGTGCTGATATGACAATTTCTGAGCAGTGAAAATGGTCATCAAATTCTTGGGTTGATTAGGAGAAATATAACATAGAGCCTGTACAAGGAAAACATCTAATGATACCTCTGTATAAAGCAATAGTTAGGCCTCATTTAGAATACTGTATACAAGCTTGGAAGAATACAGAGGAGAACATCTAAAATTATTCCAGAACTGAGAGACCTTAGTTATGAAGAACGACTGAAAGAATGTGGTTTAACAATCCTAGAGACAAGGCGGTTAAAAGGAGATCAAATTGAAGTTTTTAAGGTATTGAGTGGATATAAAAATATTGATAGAAATGTTTTTTTCTCACTCAGGAAAGATAACAGACATGAGGTAACATTAATAAAGGATCAGTGTAGATTGGATATCAGGAAGTACTCGTTCTCACACAGGACAATTAATGAATGGAACAAATTATCTACATATTGTGTAACTGCTAGCAGCGTGAATATGTTTAAAAACAAGGTTGCGTCTTGACACATATATCAGGCGGGCGGATTACACATAGATTAAAAATGTAGGACTCTCGATACGACAATGGCTTCCTTGTCCACTTGCCATCTAGGCCTTTGTCTTGGATGGCAATCTTGTTAGATCTTGTTAGATAAACTATTTTCCTAAATTCAATGCAAGCAAATGGCTTGCACTGTTATTTTTCATACACATCGATAAAATTAGTATTCAGAATACATAGTTGTGAAATAAGAATGTTTTACTTTATTGTTAAGTCATTTTGATTTCATAGAAATACCATCAAGGGAACAGATTTACTATATTTCGATAAATATAACTCCAGTAATTATTCTTTGTGAAGTCTGAAGACTTCGGATAAAACTATTGCATTTGTTGAGTCAAATAGAAGTCCCTTTAAAGGTAAGTTAAATGTAAAGGTAAGTTCTTATATAGCGTGGTATCCAGTCCTTATGACTGCTCAAAGCGCTTTACACTTCACCCCCTGGCAGACCTGTTCATTCCAAGGCCATTTCAACTTCTCTGGGAAGCATTCAGCCATACTGCAATTACTGAGCAAAGACTATTCGTTCACATATCCACCACTATCTGTATTGCCAGGTACTCATTTATACAGCTGAGTGAACTGTGGCAACGTGGGGTGATCAAACTTGCCAACGGTTCGAAGCGACCACAGTGGGATTTCAAACCAGGTTATCTCCACTGAGAGTCCGGCATTCTAACCGGTAGGTGCAGGAAAATGGAAACCCAGACACATGATACAATTGAAACAAGATCATATCTGATTCATAACAACAACATTGTTTTATTTATTCCTATATTTACAGCAAAGAAATATTTACAGAAAATAACTTCTGAAAGTTTCACAGAAATGTTGTGGGTTAGACGCATTCACCATTGTTTACCCCAGGATCATTTCAAACTGTTACCTGACTGACCAATAGTAACACCTGTGTAGTTGATCATTTACCTTTGTTTACCCCAGGATCATTCCAAACTGTTACCTGACTGACCAATAGTAACACCTGTGTAGTTGGTCATTTACCTTTGTTTACCCCAGGATCATTTCAAACTGTTACCTGACTGACCAATAGTAACACCTGGGTAGTTGGTCATTTACCTTTGTTTACCCCAGGATCATTCCAAACTGTTACCTGACTGAACAATAGTAACACCTGGGTAGTTGGTCATTTACCTTTGTTTACCCCAGGATCATTCCAAACTGTTACCTGACTGACCAATAGTAACACCTGGGTAGTTGGTCATTTAGCATTGTTTACCTCAGGATCATTCCAAACTGTTACCTGACTGACCAATAGTAACACCTGGGTAGTTGGTCATTTACCATTGTTTACCCCAGGATCATTCCAAACTGTTACCTGACTGACCAATAGTAACACCTGGGTAGTTGGTCATTTACCATTGTTTACCCCAGGATCATTCCAAACTGTTACCTGACTGACCAATAGTAACACCTGGGTAGTTGGTCATTTACCTTTGTTTACCCCAGGATCATTCCAAACTGTTACCTGACTGACCAATAATAACACCTGGGTAGTTGGTCATTTACCATTGTTTACCTCAGGATCATTCCAAACTGTTACCTGACTGACCAATAGTAACACCTGGGTAGTTGGTCATTTACCTTTGTTTACCCCAGGATCATTCCAAACTGTTACCTGACTGACCAATAGTAACACCTGGGTAGTTGGTCATTTACTTTTGTTTACCCCAGGATCATTTCAAACTGTTACCTGACTGACCAATAGTAACACCTGGGTAGTTGGTCATTTACCATTGTTTACCTCAGGATCATTCCAAACTGTTACCTGACTGACCAATAGTAACACCTGGGTAGTTGGTCATTTACCTTTGTTTACCCCAGGATCATTTCAAACTGTTACCTGACTGACCAATAGTAACACCTGGGTAGTTGGTCATTTACCTTTGTTTACCCCAGGATCATTCCAAACTGTTACCTGACTGACCAATAGTAACACCTGGGTAGTTGGTCATTTACCTTTGTTTACCCCAGGATCATTTCAAACTGTTACCTGACTGACCAATAGTAACACCTGGGTAGTTGGTCATTTACCATTGTTTACCTCAGGATCATTCCAATGTTTACCTGATTGACCAATAGTAACACCTGGGTAGTTGGTCATTTACCATTGCTTACCTCAGGATCATTCCAAACTGTTACCTGACTGACCAATAGTAACACCTGGGTAGTTGGTCATTTACCATTGTTTACCTCAGGATCATTCCAATGTTTACCTGATTGACCAATAGTAACACCTGGGTAGTTGGTCATTTACCTTTGTTTACCCCAGGATCATTCCAAACTGTTACCTGACTGACCAATAGTAACACCTGGGTAGTTGGTCATTTACCATTGCTTACCTCAGGATCATTCCAAACTGTTACCTGACTGACCAACAGTAACACCTGGGTAGTTGGTCATTTACCATTGTTTACCTCAGGATCATTCCAATGTTTACCTGATTGACCAATAGTAACACCTGGGTAGTTGGTCATTTAGCATTGTTTACCTCAGGATCATTCCAATGTTTACCTGATTGACCAATAGTAACACCTGGGTAGTTGGTCATTTACCATTGTTTACCTCAGGATCATTCCAATGTTTACCTGATTGACCAATAGTAACACCTGGGTAGTTGGTCATTTACCATTGCTTACCTCAGGATCATTCCAAACTGTTACCTGACTGACCAATAGTAACGCCTGGGTAGTTGGTCATTTACCATTGTTTACCTCAGGATCATTCCAATGTTTACCTGATTGACCAATAGTAACACCTGGGTAGTTGGTCATTTACCATTGTTTACCTCAGGATCATTCCAATGTTTACCTGACTGACCAATAGTAACACCTGGGTAGTAAATGCAAGTTTCCAATACAAATTTCACATCCAACATTATACAAGACCTACACAATAATTACATGTTCACCTTGACTAATACTAATAATAGTACATGGTAGCAGGTGACAAGAAACAGCTGTGGTCTGTATAGAGTTAGCACTCCAATTAAATGTCTGTCAAACGTCATGTATTACATGTATTACATGTATTACATGTATTACATGTATTACATGTATTACATGTAATACATGTATTACATGTACTCACAAGTTTAAGAACATTTGTCCTGGGTTTGGTTAAAAAGCTCCCTTTGCTTTTGTTCATTTCTAAGCCTAGTTATAACTCCCAGTTCTTTTTTATTTTTCTCTTACTTCAGCTACAGTTTTAGTTTCATACCGCTTTCTCTCTCCTTCAAGGGTGATAAATAGTTTGACCCACTCATTTGCTAATATGAATATACTCGCCGATTCAACAGCATCTACAATGCTGTATTCAAAGTTGATAACTGCATACAATTCTAGAAAATTCTGACAAATCTCCACAACTGTATTTTGTTTAGTTTGGATGTAGTGCATCCCTTTCTGCAAGACGTGAAGGTGGGTGGTTGAGAAGTTTTTCTTCTCTTCCCCCATCAAACTTGTGAATTCACGTCTACCCATCCCCTTCCCATATGCATCTCTTGTTTCCCATATTCTGAAACTGACACCTCAATTCGATGCACTTGACCAATTCATTGAGGTGTACAACACTGGATTTTGGCAAAATGCCATTTGTTCCTTAGTATCATAATCAGTGGCATGCTCTATGAGGCTAGCCACAAGTAGGTCAGTAACTCGAAGCATCACATGTAGTTCATCCATGACTCCATGAGTGAGGGGAAGACTCACGAGTGGCACAGACCTACATCCATATGAGCTACTACGGTCATGTTCAGAAATATCACGCATTGACCTTACCACGTGTTTACCGCAGTAAAAGTCCTCATGTTTGGTCATATCCCCTTGTCATTAGAATGGGCTCTGCAGTAAATGCTAACAAATTAGTGGAATTTTTAAAAGAAGGACGTTTTGTATAAGATATAACTTTCCTGTCCCTTAACCACAGCTACCGCATGATGACATGCTGATGTATATTTTGTTGCAGCAGGAGACGTAACAGAAAAACTCATAAAACACATCCCAGCACTTCGGGTAACACTGGTGCCATCCCCACAACATTTAACTGCAAATTGTTTTGTATCAGGATATTGAGAAATACTGGAATGGATCGCAAATATCAGCTCCTGTTCAACATCTGCTTTCCCTGGAGTATGCTGTATGTGACACAGATTATACATATATGAACGTAATTGCTTGATGAGTTAGGACCTAGGCAGACCATCGCATGTGGCAGTAAGCTCATGATAAAATACATCCAAAATATAGAAACGGTCAAGTAGGTAAAAAAAATGTTTAAACGTTTCCTTTTCATCAGTAGAAATCTGGCCAGAGCTTCTGTAAATGACATTGTGCCCCAGTCCATCACCATCTTGCATTTGAATACTACCTACCTCTGGACCATAAGACTTCATGAACCAGAGGGCACATTCAGTCCATCACCATCTTGCATTTAAATACTACCTACCTCTGGACCATAAGACTTAACGAACCAGAGGGCACATTCAGCTCTTGATTTTAACTGTTTGAGAAGTTTTAGCTGATATGGCCTAGAAACTCCACTAAAACCTGCCTTTGGCCTTGGTGTCACAGAGACGCCAATTACATTTTCTCCATAGGCATTCTTCAAATAATTCAAACTTACCAAATCACGTTTAAAGAGACTCAGTCGGAGTACTTTCATTTGTAGTGCATACAACGTGTTTCCGTGCGCACTTTTTTAAAACAGCTGGGCATTCTCATCCCAGATTTTTTGGCACTCGCAACAATTTGTCATTTAGGTGAAGGTTCCATTGATTATATAATTATTATAAAAAAAATTATATTTGTTTACAGAACCAGCAATTGTTGCCCATTCTTTACAAATTGTGTAGGGTATACGAAGAGAATAGAGAATGTTATTATCTGATGAAAATGGGCACCCTACACTAAGGCCAACAATAAACTGTGGAACAACAGGCTTACTTAAACTCATGATTGGTTTTTAAATATTAAAACATATATCAACATAGCACCATACAATGGTAGATTAATAAATTTACTTGCTCATGATGCTTATCAAAACATGAAGGGTACCTGTTTGATCTTCTTAGGTAATTAATGGGAAATGAAGCCCATTCTTAAATATGTATATGTCAGATAACATAAACTTCATTGAATAGAAACAGGAGGTAAATGTTGGCAACACTTAAGTCCATCCTCTATACAGCAGACAATTCAATGTCGAATGCCACAAGTCACATAGAATGTCATCAGTAAGTCACATGCACAGGACAAAATGCAAAGTATTGGCGATGTCAGTCAGTCTTATATTACATAAGTACAGGTTTGAATGCATCTGTAAATATACGCATGAGAATTTCTCCTACAGGCATTCTCACATCAACTTCCACAACAGTGTCATGTGGATATAATGCATAGTTTATCTTTGTGAAGTGAAGCGTTGGCTTCATCAGAATGGGAAAAGCCAATATACGTCCAACACCTGTTTGTTAACAATGTATTTCCATGTAGGTGGAAGTCCAGAAATGTTATCAAAACCTGCCGTTGTGTATTTTTTTGCATCTATGAGCGGCTGCTGGAATGCCTTTTTTCACAAAAAGGTTCCGGAATACATCCAAAGGGAATGGCATTGCCACGTGAAGGCGCAGCATTGCCTCATTTGCTAAGTTTGCAACAACATTCTTATGAGGTCTGGTGTTAAATTTCCATCAGACTCCCACGTTAATTCAGACAGCGGCCATCCTTCCTATTCAATGAAATACTGACAATTCTTAATAAAAATAATAAAATAAGTTTCAAATATAAGAAAACAATAACAAAATTAAATTCCAATGCAAATTGGGTCATTTCATCTCAAATCACAGTGTCACAGATTTATAGTTTGGCTGGGATAATGCGGTAAGCCACTGGACATACTCGTTATAGTTCAGTGTGTGTATATTCATACAACTACAAATAAATCAACAACAGGGGTATATTTAAAACATTTCCCGTTTAATAAAAAAATTAATGGTATAGTAAATAATCACATATCAAGTATGCTGAATAGATTTACAATCTACCAGCGTCCAGTATTATTCATTACTATTAATTCACAGTTTACATAATAATTCAAAGTCTTTTACGAACTTGCTGGCGACGTTTCTGGCGTAGAGCGTGACCAGGAGAGCACAGTCAAGCGTAGAACGTGACCAGGAGAGCACAGTCAAGCGTAGAGCGTGACCAGGACAGCACAGTCAAGCGTACAGCGTGACCAGGCGAGCACAGTCAAGCGTAGAGCGTGACCAGGAGAGCACAGTCAAGCGTAGAGCGTGACCAGGACAGCACAGTCAAGCGTACAGCGTGACCAGGCGAGCACAGTCAAGCGTACAGCGTGACCAGGCGAGCACAGTCAAGTGTAGAGCGTGACCAGGCGAGCACAGTCAAGCGTAGAGCGTGACCAGGCGAGCACAGTCAAGCATAGAGCGTGACCAAGAGAGCACAGTCAAGCGTAGAGCATGACCAGGCGAGCACAGTCAAGTGTAGAGCGTGACCAGGCGAGCACAGTCAAGTGTAGAGCGTGACCAGGCGAGCACAGTCAAGCGTAGAGCGTGACCAGGGGAGCACAGTCAAGCATAGAGCGTGACCAGGCGAGCACAGTCAAGTGTAGAGCGTGACCAGGCGAGCACAGTCAAGCGTAGAGCGTGACCAGGCGAGCACAGTCAAGCGTAGAGCGTGACCAGGCGAGCACAGTCAAGTGTAGAGCGTGACCAGGCAAGCACAGTCAAGTGTAGAGCGTGACCAGGCAAGCACAGTCAAGTGTAGAGCGTGACCAGGCGAGCACAGTCAAGTGTAGAGCGTGACCAGGCGAGCACAGTCAAGTGTAGAGCGTGACCAGGCCAGCACAGTCAAGCGTAGAGCGTGACCAGGCGAGCACAGTCAAGCGTAGTCATAAAGCGTTAAGTGTCGATGGAGGAATCACAAGGAGGCGTCAGCGCGTCTTGTTGCCTGCAATCATCGCCCGGACAACGAATAGTTCTCAAAGAGGCAATCGGTGTATTAAGGTTCACCGATGCATAAACGACGACCCAAGTGAAGAAATAACGGCGAAATAATCGTCTCTTGAATCAAGAATGATGCACCGACAATTATTGTCCTTGCACGTCACGTCGAAACTCTTAACACGAGACATGGGTATAATCACATTACCTTACTCGGTAAATATATTCTGTTCGAACGGATATTGCTTCACATTTCCATGTCTCGGAGACAATATATCGATTCACAGGGCGATTCACTTCTTGAATAATCAAACGACTCTGATGTCTGATTTATCTCAATCGTATCCCCAAAACAACCGGCGACAGCTATTTTGTACTTCTTCTACCACCAATAACAACCATCGTCTCATAACAAATCAACCAATCGTTTTATTGCATACATAATTCATGTAGATCACGGAAACGTTTGGTTGCATATACATATTGCAAGTTGACGTAATAGTTGCACCAAAACATTCCAGTGTCAAACGTTCAAATCAAATAATATCCTACACAAAATTGATATCATACGAATCTAGACAATACACACATAATGATGGCGTACACCAAAATGTATACAATATTTATAACATAAAAAAACCACTTTATAAATTTCCTTTTTCTCATCCCATTGTCATTGTCATTGACATTGTCGATGGTGAGAACGTAAAGCATTCAACCAGGGAGCAGTCAACGCGTTCTTCGATCTACTGGAAACGGTGCAAGACACGAAGAGGTTTACCCCAGATCGTGTCAACGTAGGCGAGACAGGACAAATTACCGTACCCAATCGATCATCTAGGATCAGTCGAGGAAAGAAACAGGTTGGTTCACTGTCGTCTGCTGGGAGGGGACAATTTGTCACGGTAGAAATGTGCATGAGTGCTGCTGGATCATTTACGCCTCCATTGTTCATCTTCCCGAGGAAGAGGATGAAAGATGAGCTGATGGACCGCTCACCCCACGTCAATCGCAATAGGGCACGATACAGGATGGATGCAATCCTACATCTTTGTGGTGTGGTTCGAACACTTCCTGAAACATGCAAACCCTTCCGAAGCAAGACCCGTTCTTTTGATCCAAGATGGCCACAAAATGCACACCAACATCCTGCCTTTCATCTAAATAGCTCGAGCCAATTTTGTGACAGTCATCTGCCTACCACCGCATTGTAGCCATCGCATGCAGCCACTCGATGTCAGCTGTAGAATGTTGGCTACGGTCCCAGGTCGAGTTGTGTCAACCTTCCAAATAGCAGAATTGTTCAGAATAGGGTAGATCCGCGCTGCTACAATGATAACAACAGTGAACTGTTTCACGAAGACCGGCATATGGCCGATTGATCGCAACGTCTTCGACGAGCATGATTTTGTTGTTGCTCAACCGACTGACCTCGTACGCCAGCCAAACGCAGATGCGCCACCACCCAACCGAGACACCGATGCGCCACCACGTGACCGAGACACGGATGCGCCACCACGTGACCGAGACACGGATGCGCCACCACGTGACCGAGACACGGATGCGCCACCACGTGACCGAGACAGCGTCATGTCTGCATCGCCACCGACACACCGGCAGGCGCCGCACATTTCGCCGGTACCCAAAATCAACCAGGTATAGTGCGGAAAGCAACAAACGTTACGGGCAGCCCATACAAGACAGCACTCGAGGCCAAAGGGAAACTGGTAACCTGCCCACAACCAAGCTCAAGCAGTTCAAAGAAGAGAGGGCACCCGAAAGCTGATAATTATATTCCAACAGCATAAGAGGGGAAAGCTGGGTGCAATGAGGGGAGTGTGGCCAGTGGGCACACCGTCAGTGTGCCGATTAAGTGGCATCGCACATCTTTGCGAGAGGGCCCACTTTTGGGGCCATGTTTTGTTAAATAAAAATTTTTTTTCTTTTTCAAACACATCTGACTTATAATATTTATTAAGACAGAGTAGCAATATTATGCATACACGTAGTCAAAATACTTAACTGGGTAGTGTATCACAAACTAACCTTTTTTGTGCAAAACTGTCAAATGTAGGTCAACCGGCGCTTAAGGGGCCCACTTTGCCCGACCTTCCCCTATGTTTGTACGTGGTTATGTTAACGGTTTCCTAGACGGTTTCCTAGACGGCTTCCTAGACGGCGCGCCAAACTTTCAGGGATTAATTTACGACCCCACGAATGAAGCCTTTATTTTTTTAATGCTCCTTGTATCAAGGGTTCTTAGTGGATTTTATGGTAAATCAAATGTTCGCTACGTAAAACGTTAATTTCCAACAATCGCAGAAACGACGCGCGGCGAACACTTCGGCACGTAAACCGTTTGAGAGTATGTAGCGCCATCTGGGCGGCTTTAGATTATAGTAGAAAGCACGCACCCAGGCAGACCGAGGGCCAATACACAATAAAAAGATATTCTACTATTCTACAACAAACACAAGTATCCATGGATCTAAATTCACGCGACCATCAACACTTTGAACATGCAACGAGGATTGCATCACGTGCGTGACGCGGTTGTTTCTGGTAATACGTTTGACGTTCCCTTACAGAATCTGGAGCGTATTGATGACATACTGGCCTGAGGTATTTGGTAAACATTGCTATCATGACTGTCACGTATGAACTACCAAGTTATCCCATCCTGGGGACGGCCATTTTTGCTAGTAAACAAACATTTTCCGAAATCTTGATTCGCCGTCGGTCGCTATTCGGCGCCACTAGCACGATTCACAATCACCAAGTTCAATCGCTAGGTGACTAAAGTAAACAAGCTAATATATACAAACTCACACGATCTGTGAGTCTGTGACACACTGAATGTCTCAGGCACTTTGGTTTCACATTCACTTCAAATTGATAGCAAATATTCCATAATCGTTCATATGAACACATCTGAATTTGGGGGTATGTATTCCATGTAGATTTTTTTAGAACTGGACTTTTAATTGGCGTAAAATTGTGTTGCCTTAAGGTTTAATTTAGTTTTTATTCTACGTTCAGTTATTTGGATGGAATTATGTACATAGAAGCCTGACTTTTTATGGTAGCTAAGAAACACACAGTCCCGAATGATACCCTGAAATATATTCTAGCATTCATTACAACGTTCAACATTTTTCTCCAATAATCCACCCCACTGGTTGTACAATCCTTGACTATCTCCCCGTTAAAGAATGATCACGTGTTACGGCCGCCGCAGCATCGCTGGCTTATCAATGTCGTCTGCATCAGTCGTATATATACTAGGAACTTTCGAGATACTGAGTTCTTATTTGATATTTATTACGGTTCCGAGTGTGCGTTAATAGTTCCTTTCAATAAATCTTGCTGCGTTCTTTTGAATTGTTCCAATCATGTTGAATCATAGGGGTCTGTGGCTATGCCTAAGCTAGGGCTAGGTGTAACTCAACTGTGTAAGGCCCTATGGGATCGAAGACGGCCGGGTCCTACGAGAGATCAATATTACAATAAGCTGTTATCATAACTATTTCACAACAATTGGACATAATATTTATTTGGTTCCCCGTATTTAAATGTTTGTCAATTTATTAATGCTTTCCAGTGTATACAGTGCTCTCTGCAGTGGCGTCTTTTTGCAGTGTCAGTGACAGTGTCGTTTTTACAATTGGTTTTACTGAGACATACCTTCCCGACGTTTCGTCGACTTATGACTCTGTACGTCCACCAGTACTGTGCACTCTTGTGACTTGTACTTATGACTCTGTACGTCCCCCAGTACTGTGCACTTTTGTGACTTGTACTTATGACTCTGTACGTCCCCCAGTACTGTGCACTTTTGTGACTTGTACTTATGACTATGTACGTCCCCCAGTACTGTGCACTCTTGTGACTTGTACGTATGACTCTGTACGTCCCCCAGTACTCTGCACTCTTGTGACTTGTACTTATGAGTATGTACGTCCCCCAGTACTGTGCACTCTTGTGACTTGTACTTATGACTATGTACGTCCCCCAGTACTGTGCACTCTTGTGACTTGTACTTATGACTATGTACGTCCCCCAGTACTGTGCACTCTTGTGACTTGTACTTATGACTATGTACGTCCCCCAGTACTGTGCACTCTTGTGACTTGTACTTATGACTATGTACGTCCCCCAGTACTGTGCACTCTTGTGACTTGTACTTATGACTCTGTACGTCCCCCAGTACTGTGCACTCTTGTGACTTGTACTTATGACTCTGTACGTCCCCCAGTACTGTGCACTTTTGTGACTTGTACTTATGACTATGTACGTCCCCCAGTACTGTGCACTATTGTGACTTGTACTTATGACTCTGTACGTCCCCCAGTACTGTGCACTTTTGTGACTTGTACTTATGACTATGTACGTCCCCCAGTACTGTGCACTCTTGTGACTTGTACTTATGACTATGTACGTCCCCCAGTACTGTGCACTCTTGTGACTTGTACTTATGACTCTGTACGTCCCCCAGTACTGTGCACTTTTGTGACTTGTACTTATGACTCTGTACGTCCCCCAGTACTGTGCACTTTTGTGACTTGTACTTATGACTCTGTACGTCCCCCAGTAATGTGCACTCTTGTGACTTGTACTTATGACTATGTACGTCCCCCAGTACTGTGCACTTTTGTGACTTGTACTTATGACTCTGTACGTCCCCCAGTACTGTGCACTTTTGTGACTTGTACTTATGACTATGTACGTCCCCCAGTACTGTGCACTCTTGTGACTTGTACTTATGACTATGTACGTCCCCCAGTACTGTGCACTCTTGTGACTTGTACTTATGACTCTGTACGTCCCCCAGTACTGTGCACTCTTGTGACTTGTACTTATGACTATGTACGTCCCCCAGTACTGTGCACTCTTGTGACTTGTACTTATGACTATGTACGTCCCCCAGTACTATGCACTCTTGTGACTTGTACTTATGACTCTGTACGTCTCCCAGTACTGTGCACTCTTGTGACTTGTACTTATGATTATGTACGTCCCCCAGTACTGTGCACTCTTGTGACTTGTACTTATGACTATGTACGTCCCCCAGTACTGTGCACTCTTGTGACTTGTACTTATGACTATGTACGTCCCCCAGTACTGTGCACTCTTGTGACTTGTACTTATGACTCTGTACGTCCCCCAGTACTGTGCACTCTTGTGACTTGTACTTATGACTCTGTACGTCCCCCAGTACTGTGCACTTTTGTGACTAGTACTTATGACTATGTACGTCCCCCAGTACTGTGCACTATTGTGACTTGTACTTATGACTCTGTACGTCCCCCAGTACTGTGCACTCTTGTGACTTGTGGCCTTAACTCTTCAATGAAATTCTATGCGAGGAATATCTGGCGAATTAGTTTTTTAAATCGATTTTTTTCCACGAGTTCTGATTATCCTGCGGGTGATGATCGATTACCACAACGCTAGGAAAGTTTGGTCTTGCTGGTTAATGTGTTTCGGGTGCTTATCAAGGTGCTTATCACAACTGTTAATTGCACGTGTACCTCCAATTGATTGCACGACAAGACATGCCCTAGGCCCTGGCATTGTTTAGTTCCCTTATCGTTACCACAGTGAGTCATTTCACTAGGCCTGCAGCAACACTACGTCATCCTTGACTGACTAGAGAGTTAGACCAACGCTTGAACCTATTCATCGGCAGTATGATACCCAGACCGGATGTATCAAAATAGCCACTCAAAATAATCCACTGTTACACACAACTGCTCAACCCTTCCTCCATAAACGGATGTTGCAAGACTACCGTCAGACTATCGCAAGACTACCTTCCACTTTATACCAAGCCATTCGTCGCCCCAGATCGAGTGATTTTCACCACTTCATTCCCCAACAGTTAAGTCCGATGTGTCCAAATATCTTTGCTCACTGGTCGCACACTTCAATCATACATTTAACCATTAGTATGTTTTCCTCGTTTCGTGTTGAGGGGTTTCCCCAGCGACCTGTGCTGCCCACTGGTGCCCGTACACAGACTATTCATTGTCGTTAGCGATTTAGAAGGAGATAGCGCCTTCACCCCTTGGCTTAGTTCACGAGACCTTTTATGTCGCCCGGTGCAACAGCATCAAGCGACACAAGTACGCCATGTATAGCAGCACTATCAATGACATGTTATTTTATGTATCAGATAATTTGGCTGGCATAGGGTTGACGGACAAATCACATCGGATTATAACACAGCATTTTAACCCTAACTGGTAATTGATTCCCATAATGTATTTTAATATGTTGTGAAGCGCCCGAACAATTTTGGATCTGGCGCTATACCCAATAAAATGTATCATTATTATAATTATTATTATTATAAGGCATTGGCAATGCATGTTGCTTACACAACTGGCAGACGATCACTATGTGTGACCACTAATCTTAGTCATGCTAAAATAATGCTGGATATATATATATATATATATATATATATATATATATATATATATATATATATATATATATATAATTATACAATGCGCAAGACCACGGGTGCGTAAGACGAGCGACGACCCTGACCCTGACCCTGACCCTGGGGACGACGGTTCCAGTCCCGGCAGCGTTCATCGACAGTTCCCCTTTCTTCAGCAGTCAGTCCAATGCGGTCTCCTTTGACCCCAGGGGTTACACAATCAACCACCAAACGTAGACTGTTCATAGTAGATAACATAAAAGCGTTTTGTGACTTACTTGTGCAAGTGTAGCGTCTGTCGTGAACGTTACAGACGCAGCGTTTTAGGCTCGGACAAGAAGAACACTCTCCTTTTGTGTACGTGTCATCGGGCACGTACAAGGCTCTTTCGTTGTCGTCAGCGTCTGGAGCATACACGTGTATGCATGTATACATTTGGGCTTTATAGACAACCTATTTACACAGACAAACACATTGACGACCACTAAGACACATACTACAACTAACACAAAAGTAACACACCGACCACTATTAGCACACAAACCACCACAAGCACCACATACCATTAACACCAGACCGCCACTTACACACATACCACCACTAACACACCGACAATCACTAACACCAACTACCATTAACACAGAGACCACCATCGATCACCACTAACACACCGACTACCACTAACACACGGACCACCACTAACACACGGACCACCACTAACACACGGACCACCACTAACACACGCACCACCACTAACACACGGACCACCACTAACAGACGGACCACCACTAACACACGGACCACCACTAACACACAGGGGCGGATCCAGGGTTTAGAAAAAGGGGGGTCCAATGTGATGTATGAAGCGCCGAAGGCTTGAAATGAGGCGCGAAGCGCCGCGGGGCTGGGTGGGTGGTGGTGGTTGTGGGAGGGATATCCACCTTCCCGCCCATTTGACGTTTTTAGACAAAACCCTTGAAATGGTGTAATTGACATCCATAATCTGATTTTAAGCGAGTTGGGGCCTAATGTAATTAACCCAAAATTCAGACATGCGACATTGTACGAATTTTCCGTATGCAATACGGATTTTGGGGAGGAATAAGGCCTTCGGCCGTATCTCGTTTTAATAAGGATTTGTTGAAAGTATAAAAATCGTGATAAAGTAGTCCTATGTATTTTCTTGTATTTGTCACATAAGTATAACTTGAATGTCAAATTTACAGTAGACGAGATGCGACTATTTTTAAGTCTAGAAGTTCGACAAAACACAGCGGGTTTTGTTTTATTTACACCTGTAGGTAGGCGTATTCCAACGAAGAAAACGTACAGACGAAAAGACAAAATTAAACATCTGTCATGTGCCATTTATTGCAATATTGACTAAAACAAGTAGAGTAATGCAAATGTTTACTAAAAAAAAAAACGGTTGAGTAAAGCAACACGTAATCTTCTTACCTATGTACCGACATTATTGCAAACTAGAGGCACGGTAGTGTAGTAATAGTAAAAATATACATTTATACGTACAACAATGTGTACAATTCAATTACAATTGAAGAGACTAACACGTCTTTGACTAAACAAGTGCTACACGCATTCTCTATATTATTCAACACATCCTTTGCCAAGGAAACTGTGTTTAATAGTTTCTCATCCAGCCCCTTCTGATAGTGGTTCTGAATGATATAATAAAAGTAGCTAGGTTTCATATTATAGAAAGTTGTGGCATCAAGTTTGGACTGAGACAAAGTATAATTGAAACTTTTAGACATATATGAACCAATACCACGAAGGGCTAGATTGTCCTCTCAAGAGAGTCTATCCAAACTGTTGTTGCATTTTAAACTACTCTGGATAAAGCGGACCATTCGATTCATGACCTGAATTTGAATCGGGAGACATTCTGCTAAAAGTAGTAGTAGTACCATATAACAACAGTGAGTGCAAACTGGTAGATTAAAACGTTTCCTGATAACTTTGCGCCATGTAAATCAAACCGCATCATAGAAACACATACACCTTAGAAAGAGGAACAGTATGACTAATTGACGTTATGTGTTTATAATACAAACCCAAAAATGTAAATGTAGTGGTTAGCACATCCGCCTTTCATGCCAAAGTTCTGAATTCAAGACGCAAACCGGACACGGTAGATTTGGTGTATAAACCTGGCTCTCAACATTGTGGACTGTGTATCCCTCGTAACTAAACTGTCCGTCGGTAATGTCGGTCCCGTCTCAATTTGGGACATTAAAGAACCACTGAGGTCGGCTTGGTGATAAAGACATAAAGTTCTGAAAAGGCTAACTAGTTGAATGAGACCTCAAAAGACCATAATATTCTAACCACAATGTAATTATAAGGGCTATAGTAAGTTAATAGAACGTTGCCGGGTGCTGGAAACAACTAGATACTAGAAACTTGTATCAGCTGTGTTTTAATAACATGTAACAATAATTTAATGTTGTTAATCATTACGCAACAAGCTCCACTACACGTTGCTTCTTCCATTGTGATAATATTATGATTTGAGCCACGTTGATTAGTGATACGGTATGTAGCTTGAGAACATTTTCCGTTTGTTCCTTTCTATGAACATTTGACAAACTGTTTCCAGATGAATCTCACATGAGCGAGCCTACATTTATGCCTTTACACGAACCCTAGTGAATTAAGCTCAATGGCCACGGGGCTTGATTTCCTTGGATAAATATAGCATAAGTATGGCTTAAACGGATGACGTAGACAGGTAACGTCTAGCATAAGTCGTGTTCGTGAGCTCAAAGTATATGTTAACTTTACTTCTTATATATATATATATATATATATATATATATATATATATATATATATATATATATATTTCTTCTTTCTTGTCCCTCCCTGGAAAAATTCCTGCGGACGCCCGTGCCTATGATAGATCAGTGTTTGAAGACGTCTGACTGCTACTAAAGAGTTTGTACGTAGTAAGCTACAAGTTTGAGCTTGTGTTGTTTCTTGGCAATGCCTTTGCAATTGCAATTGCAATGGATTTTTTGGTACTCAAAAAGGAGGGGCCGGACCCCCTGGACCCCCCCCCTCTGGATCCGCCTATGAATACACATACTGTCATTAACACACAAACCACCACCAATAAACAGACCACCACTAACACACACACCACCACCACAAACATTATAATATAACATTATAACATCATAATTAGTGGAGTATGTTGAACATGTTGGTGATTCGATTGCGGGAACGCCTTCATTAGTAAGTGTGTCAGCCGTTTGTTTGCTTAAATAGTACAGCTGCACCGTTTTGGTTTCTGACACTGTTTTTTCCCAGTAACATGACCCGTGTCCCCCAAGTCGAGTTAACGCTGCTAGGGTGTCATGTCCCCCAGTCGAGTTAACGCTGCTAGGGTGTCATGTCCCCCTAGTCGGGTTAACGCTGCTAGGGTGTCATGTCCCCCTAGTCGGGTTAACGCTGCTAGGGTGTCATGTCCCCCTAGTCGGGTTAACGCTGCTAGGGTGTCATCCTCTGTCGCACGGCCACTGAAGACAAGGAGAGCCAACCTACCGATGCCTTCGTCCTTCCTAATCGCTTTCCCTATGATCGACGTCCAGTCTTTTGCGCATGCGTAGTGGTACCTGTCTTTGGCGACAGACATGATGGTGTTCTCTCTTTCGGCTGTGCTCATCCACCCGTTCGGGGGGCTCCCGATTCCGACCGAGAACACTGAGGATACACATAAGGTAGGTTTAAAAGTCTTAAAACTGCATCCTCAACTGATCTAGCCTATCGCGAATCCTGTTCTTCGATGTCCAAATATGTAGTGTGTGAATATCTTAAGTAATATATGCAGTCAGTTTAACTAAAAAGCGCATATATTTGTTCAAATTATCAAAACAATTTACTTTAGTCGTTAGATCTGGTAAGGCTCTATAGAATATATATTCAAAATTCTGAACACTGTGCAGGTCTCCAAAATAGTGAAATGAGATGAGCAAAAAAATCGAATTGAGGACACACTTTTAATCAGTTGTCATTATATAGTACTGGCCTAAAATGCCATATACACGAATACATTATTTAAAAAGTATGAGCAAAAATGTCGATCCAAGAGTTTAGTTAATCTACCCACACGGAACTGAGTTTATGATCGTCACACAGAAAGCAACTGAATGCAAGGACATTGTTGAAAACAAGTGTTCATGTCGTTGAAAATGATCTACATAGTCTAATTGTCTTATTATTATACACAGTCCCGGAGAGGCTCCGTGGCCGCGACCAGCACGCGGCAGACGTGGGACCTGCACCTCTTAAACATCAGCTGTCTGCCCTAGAGACGCAGTTCAAAACAGTCTTAAAAATCCTTACGTCTACAAACATTTCGCTCAATGTCGTATTTAGGGGAGGATCACTGGATCGTGGCCCCCTTTGGCTATTTTTTTTTCTTCCGCATTTTTTTTCCGTTGCGCCGCTAGTCATAATAGGTAATTATATAGGTCCCACTGTGGCCTCCCCCCTTGCCATATCCTAGATACGCCACTGACTGTTTACTATTTACAAGATCTACGCATACATAGTACTGCCACCAAGCATCTGACGAGATCATGTGCACGTACCTGTAATTCCTTGTCGTTTCAGCTTTCCTACAGCGCTGGAGATGTCATATTCACCGTCGGAGAACACCCATAGAATCTTGTTGGCGCCTTTCCTCGAGGTCGAACTGAACATCTCATCGGCTACCTACATACATTGTCAAACTTCTTGATACACATATTATGTATATTTTGTTTATAATGTGCACACAAATGTTTGGTGAAGTTTCTTCTCGACCAAAACGTTTTTAAGAGGTAATATGAATGTGTGAATTAATGGTTTTTCCACAAAAATACATTTACATAATTTATACAGTACATAACACTAATTGCAATTTGTCAAAAAAGGGTCAGAAGAAATGTAATACTTCTAACGTTTACTCTTTCAGTAATTTATCTTAGTAACATATCTAGAATAAAATACTTGATTGAACGTATAACTACTGTATACATTAGAGTGTCAATATTGTCAAGATTCAAAGTGCAACAACACAATTTACATGTATATTCATAGCAGGTCAAAAGAAAATATTTTACATGATTTGAAAACTTTTATAACAATATAAAATAACAATCTATAATATGTCTAACATTTCTAAAATGTTTACCTTCGGCTGATCATTAATTTAGTTTACAGTAATGTGATGTATTGAAACGTATTTATTTAGAACCACTTGGTTAGGTCGCTACACCGGAACAAGACAAGTCATTAAACGTCACCAAATGACTCGACAGTCTTCTCTGCAGCTGATCGATGTGATGGCGTGCAATAGTGCCATCTTCGAGACGGACGGTGTAAGATACCGGCCCAGTCTGAAGATCGATCGTGCCCGGTACCCAACTTGCAGTGTTATCGTGGTACACCAATTCAACAGGTTTGGAAGGTTCGAACTATGGTATGACGGTCATTTTTCGCCTTCTGCTTGGTCTGTTCAGCTACGACCTTTACACCTATGTCTGGTCTGATCAGGTGAATTAATAGTTCAGCAGGGGCTATGCCCGTCGTGGAGTGAGGTGTGGTGCGGTAATCGAAGAGGAAGCGTGCTAGCTTGGTTTCCAAGTCACATCCATGCATGCGCTTTACTCCTTCTTTTACAATTTCAACGGTTCGTTCGGCTAGGCCATTAGAGGCAGGGTGGTGTGGAGCACGCGTAATGTGCTTGATGCCATTGTGTCGGCAAAAATCTTGAAACTCTTCACTGACGAAACCAGTGGCGTTGTCACTGACGATGACATCAGGGATGCCATAAGTGCTAAACGACTGTCGCAGTTTGCTGATAGTAATAGCTGATGTTGAGCCGGACGTAAGGTGAGTGTCTATCCACTTCGATAGTTTCACGACGTATGTTACTTGCAGTGACAGGAGACATGTCAAATTACTGCATCGTCAGTATCATGTCAGCTGGCACTGGTAGATGTCTCTGAGCTCCACCTACTGGAAGGCAGCTAAGAGCAGTTGAGGTTTCTGCTTCCGTGTTGAGTGTGATATATTCAACTGATGAACCACACCCCAGTCCAGTTTGAGTTTACTCAGCCAGTTCCTGCCAAGTAAGCTTGGACCGTTGCCGGGCACGACCATGAGCGGAAGCTGATGTTGGTCGCCAGTTGTAGCTTCTACCATGACGTTGATGACACCCATGATCTTCACACACTGTCCTGTATATGTGCGAAGCGTGTCCTTTGTGGATCTCATGTTAGGCCGTGCCGAGTTTCGCTAGTGTTTGTGCAACGTTTCTTCACTGATGATCGAGAGAGTGGCACCTGTATCTACTTCCATCAGAAGCGTCTTCCCATCTACTTGTATTTGGGTAACGACGTCATACTGAACATGTTGTATGTCGCTCCAGTGTGCTCAGATGGGACACAGTCTTGTATCGGTGCCGTCAGCTGATGAGTGAGGTTTCTTTTCCATTTTTATGCTTTCTGTTTTGTGAAACAGTTGTTCACGATGTGTCCATCTTTGTGACAATATCGGCATTGAGCATCCTTGTAGTGACACTCGTCCGCCGAATGAGACGTTTTGCCACATCTGAAACATGGTTTCTGGCGAGTCTGAGCGTGTGGTTTCTTTCTTAAATCAAGGTCAGCTTCTCCCAACAATCATCTTTGAATGGCCGAATCTGCTACTCTACAAATTAACTAGTCCCTTAGATTTTCTTCCAGGATCAACTGAGCTGACAGTTTGACCAAAAACACAGTTTCTGGCCAGAATTTTCAGTTCGGCTACAAAGTAACCTATTGACTGTTCCTTCTTCCGGTACGCAGAATAGGCGTTGTACCGTTGCAAAACTGTGTTTGGTTTCGGTTCAGAATGCGTTTGTAGCAATTTGCACAGTTCAACGTACTTCAGGTCAGCCGGCGTACGTGACGTCTGACGATGCTAGGCTTCGGAGCAAAGTACAAGTTTCGGCACCCGCGGCTGTTAAAAGTATTGCTCGACGCTTACTTGAGGCGGCGTCGTCAATGTCATTCGCCTCAAAATAAAATCAAGCCTGTCCTGATAGAAAGACCAATCCTTCCCCGTAAACTCCGGCAAGTTGCCGTGCCGTGACATGAATTGAATGCTGGTTTGCGTGAAGCCGATTTGACGCGTTGTAATTTTTCGTGAATATTGCGGGAAGGCTGTGATTACAGCCAGTCTCGGCGTAGCCATGGCTTCCTTTTTGTTAACCGTCTATATGCAGTGATGACCGCTGATAATCATGGTATACTTCTTGACATGAAGTTTTCATCGTCGTCGCCAAATGTGATGTATTGAAACGTATTTATTTAGAATTTAGGTCATTACACCGGAACAAGACAAGTCATTGAACCCCGAACTCTGGCTGTGAATCCGGGAGCATAGATTTTCCCATACCCGACAAGTAATATTATAAACACAATAACTGATGTTTATAATTTTCTACAAGAAATGGTTAAGAACTTAGCACATAACTATTCAATACTTTGTCTGAATCTAATCAATGAACTATCAAGGGCATTCCAAAGTTTTACTCCTTTAACCGATATACACATATCATATGAATATGAACATCAATATGAATATAAGATACACACTTTCAGCGCTGCCTCTGTGTTGTCAAGCGTTTCATTTGCTGCGTCTCCGATGTTGCCGAGTTTGTCGTCGAAGTTACACGCGTGGACGGTGTCCGAGTCGCTGCTGATGCCGTCAAACTCGACCATACTCTGGACGCCGAATGACACGACGGCCACCCGGGTGTAGTCCTTGTGAAGGTAGAGCAGGCGACGGAGCATCAGGTAGTCCATAAGCGTCCTGATGGCCTTCTTCGTGTTATCTAATGCCTCTCTGTATATGCCCCTAGAACGGTCAAGTAGAAAGACAACGTCGGTGGAGTTGGACCGACCGAAAGCCGTGTCGATTGCCGTCATCTTGGAGTCGGCGTTGCTAGTTCCGTCTGGGCACGCCTTGTATTTGGCCGACACCATCGTACAAACGACGAGTACACACAGGACGTGTACACACAGGACGTGTACACACAGGACGTGTACGTCCATTGACCAACCCGCCATCGATGTGACACACGATCAAATTTAACGTTAGACCTTTGACAACGTACCTAGGCCGAACTCGACTTACTGACCGCTAGTGAATGGGTCACGGTCTGTTTAATCTGTATATGTATTTGTACATGTTTCATGCGGCTAATCACAATGGCGGCATGCGTGACCCGCGGCAAATACCCGCCGGCATACTTTTGTTTTAATGCTTCATACATAACACACATACCTTTAAAATTAAATTTAAACCAATCCAGTGGCGAAGGTGAGGGGTACTAACGTGTGCGTGCGTGCGTGCGTGCGTGCGTGCGTGCGTGCCAGCGTGCGTGCGTGCGTGTGTGTGGGCGTGCCCGGACGGAACTATGAGGGCTGTCACACAAAAATAGGTCCGGGCCAAAATCGGTCGGGCTGAACCAGTTTTGGCCAAGAGTTAGAAATGTCTAATTTTCCAAAACACGACCAGCATGTCAGTGGGATGATGATAGCAGCTAGCAAAAAGCTGAATGCTATAAATAGGTGTTGGGTAACCTGGGCCAAAACAAAATGGGCAATGGTATGTTGTGTTTTGTATACATCGTGTTAAGACACACATATATGGGGCAAGACGGTCCCCATGCATATGGGGCAAGACGGTCCCCATGCTTGTGGGGCAAGACGGTCCCCATGCATATGGGGCAAGACGGTCCCCATGCTTGTGGGGCAAGACGGTCCCCATGCATGTGGGGCAAGACGGTCCCCATGCATATGGGGCAAGACGGTCCCCATGCATATGGGGCAAGACGGTCCCCTTGCATATGGGGCAAGACGGTCCCCATGCATATGGGGCAAGACGGTCCCCATGCATATGGGGCAAGACGGTCCCCATGCATATGGGGCAAGACGGCTCCTATGTCTTATTCCGCACGCGCATCGTCATAATGTATAAAATGTATTACACGCCAATTATGTTTAATAAATTTAATATACTACGTTCTGCTAGTCTGTAGGCTGTAATTGTGATCGAATATCACTAAGCCAATATTATATTACGTATGGATTGCAAGGTGTATATTATATGTTAACTACAATTGAAATGTAACAACTATAATAACCTAATGTATTGCTATATGCATGTATATATTTTATGTGTAGGCAGTGGTTCGGTCGTGTAAGCGAAAACCACCGGGGAGGGAGCTAATGTTAAAGTTTTCCTTAGGGGGCCGCCGTGCCCCAGGCAGGGGGCCGCCCTGCCCCGGGTTACCCTATTGTTACAAAAGTAATCGAGTAATTATTATATATTACACGTGTAGAAATGCTTAGTTATCTTCATACTCCACACAGTGCGCATGTGCGTAGTGCGCATGTGCGTAGTGCGCATGTGCGTAGTGCGCATGTGCGTAGTGCGCATGTGCGTAGTGCGCATGTGCGTAGTGCGCATGTGCGTAGTGCGCATGTGCGTAGTGCGCATGTGCGTAGTGCGCATGTGCGTAGTGCGCATGCTTTGTTCAGGCGAAAGTGGCGAAAATAATAAACAACTATGCAACTAACATGTGTCTTTAAAAACATTGTAAATGTAGGGTTTCTATTATGTTGATCCATACAATAATTTTTGTACAGGCATACTGTAAGCTGCCAGTTTAATGTTTGGAATTAACTGATGGATGGATAGTGCGTTTGAGAATGCCAAGATTTCGCTGATTTGGACGTGACGGTTTGGACATGTTTGTTCCATATAGATAGGTAGCAGAGACATTTACAAGAGAAGTGGGGAGTTATGATATATATAATTTTGGTAGAATCTTTTAATACACAAATAGTCAGCAACAAAATAAAAACAAGAAGTATGGAATTGTGATTTCGATATCTGTAGAATCGTTTAGTACGCAAACAGTTAGCATTGGATTAGAAACAAGAAGTACGCCAGTATAAACCAATTTAAACACGCGCAGTGCACAACCAAGTAAACTGCTTATCAATGTCACTTGTGGCAGTTCGTGCACTGAGCCCTATTTGAAGACGACCGCATTGGCATTCGACAGTCACAACACACCTTGGTTGTTGTTGTCGACTTAACCCGCGTGTATATCCTTCTCTTTTAGCCCTCAGGGAACATTGAAAATACTCCGGTTTCTAAACACTTAATAAGTGTTCTCTATTTACTGTATGTTCACATATATACTTGCCTGGAAGTTCTCCAAGGCAAAGGGCAGTGGCAAATTAGCATATGAACATGTATACATGTATAGGTCATGTCTGTATAATTGTGTTATTGGCTTCACTCAACATAACAGTAAATTAACACGACAACGACAAACTGTCTCGGCATCAGACAGTCGTACTGTGTCTGTGTCAAAGATACACTGTCTCGGCATCAGACAGTCGTACTGTATCTGTGTCAACGACACACCGTCACGGCATCAGACAGTCGTACTGTGTCTGTGTCAACGACACACCGTCACGGCATCAGACAGTCGTACTGTGTCTGCGTCAACGACACACCGTCTCGACATCAGACAGTCGTACTGTGTCTGTGTCAACGACACACCGTCTCGGCATCAGACAGTCGTACTGTGTCTGTGTCAACGACACACCGTCTCGGCATCAGACAGTCGTACTGTGTCTGTGTCAACGACACACCGTCTCGGCATCAGACAGTCATACTGTGTCTGTGTCAACGACACACCGTCTCGGCATCAGGCAGTCGTATTGTGTCTGTGTCAAAGATACACTGTCTCGGCATCAGACAGTCGTACTGTATCTGTGTCAACGACACACCGTCACGGCATCAGACAGTCGTACTGTGTCTGTGTCAACGACACACCGTCACGGCATCAGACAGTCGTACTGTGTCTGCGTCAACGACACACCGTCTCGGCATCAGACAGTCGTACTGTGTCTGTGTCAACGACACACCGTCTCGGCATCAGACAGTCGTACTGTGTCTGTGTCAACGACACACCGTCTCGGCATCAGACAGTCGTACTGTGTCTGTGTCAACGACACACCGTCTCGGCATCAGACAGTCATACTGTGTCTGTGTCAACGACACACCGTCTCGGCATCAGGCAGTCGTATTGTGTCTGTGTCAACGACACACCGTCTCGGCATCAGACAGTCGTACTGTGTCTGTGTCAACGACGAACTGTCTCGGCATCAGACAGCCGTACTGTGTCTGTGTCAACGACACACCGTCTCGGCATCAGACAGTCGTACTGTGTCTGTGTCAACGACGCACTGTCTCGGCATCAGACAGTCGTACTGTGTCTGTGTCAACGACACACCGTCTCGGCATCAGACAGTCGTACTGTGTCTGTGTCAACGACACACTCTCTCGGCATCATACAGTCGTACTGTGTCTGTGTCAACGACGCACTGTCTCGGCATCAGACAGTCGTACTGTGTCTGTGTCAACGACGCACTGTCTCGGCATCAGACAGTCGTACTGTGTCTGTGTCAACGACACACAGTCTCCGCATCAGACAGTCGTACTGTGTCTGTGTCAACGACACACCGTCTCGGCATCAGACAGTCGTACTGTGTCTGTGTCAACGACACACCGTCTCGGTATCAGACAGTCGTACTGTGTCTGTGTCAACGACGCACCGTCTCGGCATCAGACAGTCGTACTGTGTCTGTGTCAACGACGCACTGTCTCAGCATCAGACAGCCGTACTGTGTCTGTGTCAACCGGCGACTGGAATTACTAGCAAAATTCGAGTATATTATTTGTATACAAAACCAGCATAAATTGCATTACATTCAAACACAATAGATGCAATACTTATATATTATCTCTCAGTGATGTTAACAGTCATTACACGCGACATCTATGCCTACAAATAATGTCGTAGAACACTTGCCTATGTTAAATCACAGTACTTTCAGAATTTACTCAGGTGGTACATTATTTTTGTAACTATACGACCTACACTTATTTATAGTTAGTGTGTAAAGCTAAAGTCAGTCCGGACCGGCTTTGGCCGCCAAAACTGGTCCGGACGGATCGGCTTTGGCTGGCTAAAACTAGTCCGGCCGGACTAGTTTTATCCGGACCGATTTTGGCCCGGACCGATTTTTACGTGACTGGGTAATCGACGTGGCTTTCGGTCGATCCGACGTCACCAACTTTGTCTTTCTACTCGACCGTTCCAGGAGCATAGACAGAAAAGCATTCGATAACACGATGAAGGCCAACAGGACGTTGATGGACTACCTGATGTTCCGTCGCCTGCTCTACCATCAGCCTCAGCAGCGACTTCGACGACAAACTCGTCAACGGCGAGTTGGGAAGGAAGGGAAGACACGCCACAACATGGAGGCAGCGCCGAAAGTCGTTTTTGGTCGAGAAAGAAAAACATTTGTGTAAACTATATATAATATATATATGTGTATCGGAAAGTTGCAGGTCGTCGATACTATGTACTGGTCGACCACGAGGAAAAGTGCCAACAAGATTCTGTGGGTGTTCTCCGAGGGTGTATATGACTTCTCCAGAGGTCCGTTAAAACTACGCTATCCAAATTCTCTGAGAAATGAACTGACCCGTCAATCATAGTCCTGCAACGGCATAAAAGTGTCCTTTGACATTTTGTCCTAGTGACATGAACATATTTGTGAAATAAGCAGTGCACATAAGCCATGAGGTGAAGGCACTATCTACTTTTACATCGCTAAGAGGAATAACCCTTCGTGTACATGTAATGTATAATTTTGCATCGCTAAGAGTGTACACATAATGTATAATTTTACATCGTTAAGAGGAATAACCCTTCGTGTACATATAATGTCTACTTTTACATCGCTAAGAGGAATAACCCTTCGTGTACATATCATGTATAATTATGCGAGCGGCGTCAGTTGCTGGAGAAAATCCCTAACGCGAAATAAAGAAAACATATCAAAGGTTGAATTTATTAGAACGCTGTTTAAGCAGTAGTAGCGTGGCTATGGGTGTTGTGCTCCAAATGGGCAGTCCCCGGGGACACTGGGCAGTACCCGTGGACATTGGGCTGTCCCCGGGGACACTGGGCAGTCCGGACAGTTCTGGAGCGTATTTTAGCGTATGGTCGGGTTCAAGCATTCTTTAAACCAACCGAAGCTATACACATGTATGGTACCAGACAAAGCAAACTGTTTTATGTTAAAAAACAAACACCACCCTCAGACTACTGTCACTCACTGTTAAAGGTATAAATACGTGGAACAGTTTAGCAAATTAAATAACTCAGCTACCAAGTTTAACACAATTTAAAAAAACATTCAAATTGTCATTACTTACAGCATATTTATAAATTTTTAATTAAAAGTTAGTTAATTTATAATTAGCACAAGCACCTCTGTAATAAGTTTATAAGTGAATTGTGAATGCTATTTTGTATTTAATGTTTTACTTTATTGTATTTATTTAGTTTGAGAAGGGCATAGCACCTTATAAGTCGTATGACTTCAGCTATGTCCCTTCAGCAGCAGCAGCACACCATACTATGCACCTGTATCATGTTGTTGTTGTTGTTGTTGTTGTTGAATAAACTTTCACTTCACTTCACTAGCAAAGAGTATAAAATAGATATATGCATAATAGGTGGGGGGTTTCTCAAAATGAACATAGTTTTTTTTGGGGGGGTGCACAGGCCACCGTTACGAAACGTGATTAATGTGCAACTTGCTGTCCTTGGCCTGACACTGTATCCCATTTTGCTTTTCAATTCAAAATGCCCCTCTATATGTCAGAGGTCAATCCCTTAAGGAGATGCTATCAATAATACTGAAGTAATTTGAGAAAAAAATGTTCCACCAACATACACACGGCATTTTATATTTCAAAATTTTAACACATACAAAAATGTCATATATTTCAATTATATTACACAGTACTTGTGAATCAAGTGCAACTAACTTAATAGGACAAATGACATCAAGGTTATGACTGAAGCCTTTCAGTCATGTATATTCAACTTTTAGGTGGCGCTGCTGATTACGGAAGTGGACAGTTGACAACACACAACATGAGTGATTGTATGACGCGTAGTATTGACGCATTCACACAGTTCACGATGTACTCTCGTCGGTTCGATGATCCGATTGTTGGAGATACCGTTGGAGGTCGATTACAACATCCACACAGTCCTCCCTTTTGTCTGGATCCGCGACGCCAACGATGATGAAGTCGCTCTGGATCGCCACCCACAAGTGTTCTCCGCGCTCACTCGTCGCGTGCAAGTGCTGATCCGACAGCTCGGTTCGATCGATTGTGTAAGTCTTGCCAGATACGGTGACGTCATTGTGTGTAGAAATGTTTCTGCGACGCAGCACATTTCGTAGTGTTTTGATTTCTGCGAGAAAAAACGGACGTTTAAACTGCAACAGTTTTGATATTGTCATTACCCACACACGCACGCACGCACGCGCGCACGCGCGCGCCCACACACACACGCACACGCGCACACCATTTATTAGTACGTGTGTGTGTTGTTCGTTCGCGTGCGTGTGCGCGTGCACATGTTGGTCTGTACATCTGCGCATCAAAGGCCTGTGTGTATGAATGTATGTATGTATGTATGTATGTATGTATGTATGTATGTATGTATGTACGTATGCATATATGCATGCATGTATGTTATGTATATTTTATGTATGCATATGTACACACACGCACGCGCGCACACACGCACGCACGCACGCACGCACGCACGCACACAACACACACACACAACACACACACACACACACACACACACACACACACACACACACACACACACACACACACACACACACACACACACACACATGTACACAACTACAAATATACGCCTATATACATCTTCATCTAATTGTGTCAGTAATCCATCCATCCAAACAGCCAAATAACGGACAGGTTTAACTTATGCAAGGGGGGTGCGATAAGGTGTATCGTGTCGCCCCAACTATACGAACGGACAGGGGAATAACAGACTGGTTTAACGTATGCAAGGGGGGTGCGATAAGGTGTATCGTGTCGCCCCAACTATACGAACGGACAGTGGAATAACAGACTGGTTTAACGTATGCAAGGGGAGTGCGATAAGGTGTATCGTGTCGCCCCAACTATACGAACGGACAGCCGAATAACGGACAGGTTTAACGTATGCAAGGGGAGTGCGATAAGGTGTATCGTGTCGCCCCAACTATACGAACGGACAGGGGAATAACAGACTGGTTTAACGTATGCAAGGGGGGTGCGATAAGGTGTATCGTGTCGCCCCAACTATTCATCATAAACACATTACGATAGACGTCAACGACGAACTATGTGGTGGCGAATATGATGAATTATCGGTGTGTGGAGCGATGATATCCGAGTTGCGATGTGATGATGACACGTTACCTAGAGGCGGGAGAATGAAGCGCGAGGTTGCAGCCCAGTGACGGGATATGTTTGTGTTGTAGACGAGCAGTCCCTGTAGGCCGCGTGTTCCCGCCGTCTCCACCACGTGTAGTCGACACTTGACCGGCCCCACCAGAAACTGGTCGTACGCGTACTGTCAACAGACGGATACGTTGCTATACGTCAATAGACGGATACGTTGATCTAAGTCAATAGACGGACAATTTATTCTACGTGAACAAATGGACATGTTCGTTTACGTCACAGTTATTGGATAAGTCGGGAAGAGCTGCGCGAAACGAACGACAAAGCCGAGCAGATTGAACACATACTTCGGCGAAAATCTGCAGAACGCGCGTCGGGACGATGGCAGCCATTGCGAGCCTGACAACTTCACAGCCATGTATCGGACACACAACGGCAGCCATTGCGAGCCTGACAGCTTCACAGCCATGTATCGGACACACGACAGCAGCCATTGCGAGCCTGACAGCTTCACAGCCATGTATCGGACACACGACGGCAGCCATTGCGAGCCTGACAGCTTCACAACCATGTATCGGACACACGACGGCAGCCATTGCGAGCCTGACAGCTTCACAGCCATGTATCGGACACACGACGGCAGCCATTGCGAGCCTGACAGCTTCACAACCATGTATCGGACACACGACGGCAGCCATTGCGAGCCTGACAGCTTCACAACCATGTATCGGACACACGACGGCAACCATTGCGAGCCTGACAGCGTCACAGCCATGTATCAGACACACGTGCAAAGTTGTGGACTTGTGGACTGAAAACCAAGGCCGAATAACATCATAATTAATGTTGTCAACATGTTATAGTTGTTGTTGTTGTTGTTGTTGTTGTTGTTGCTCTCATCTTTATCCCTGAAGTCCGTAGCGAGGCTGGCACCTATACCGATAGTCGATTTTTGTATCCCCTTCTTCGTCACTGATCCCGTTTGACTGCCCTCTACGCCACCTGTCTCCACTCCCCCATCCCTCACACTCGTTCTCCCCGCCCCTGCCACCCCCGCCAAATCTCTCTTCACGCAGTTCTCGGTATAAGCAGTAGCTGATACTATCGCACGCATTTATATAAAATTAGAGGATTTGAAGAGGACTATTAAGTTTTAAACTTAAACAAAACATTCCCCCACCCAGTAAAACCGAGAGTTATTTTTTCAAAACAAAATGCACATTAAGATACAATCGTAACGCTTTAACAAAATGATTTTTTAAAGCGTTCTTTTGCTATTGTGATATCGATGTACATTAATCCTGGTCCTGTTAAGCTGTTTGGCATCTTCCTAGGCGTAGGCGCAGGTGTTGGTTCCCTGGCCCAAGCCACCTTCGAAAAAAAAGTACTCGCGACATTATAGGGTGGAAGAAGGCTTTGGTCAGGATATCAATACTTGCACCCAAAGAAAGACACAATCCAAACCGACCAGAAGTAACGCCAGTGGATGTCACAGCAGCAACAACCCAATTCAAACCGACCAGAAGTAACGCCAGTGGATGTCACAGTAGCAACAACCCAATCCAAACCGACCAGAAGTAACGCCAGTGGATGTCACAGCAGCAACAACCCAATTCAAACCGACCAGAAGTAACGCCAGTGGATGTCACAGTAGCAACAACCCAATTCAAACCGACCAGAAGTAACGCCAGTGGATGTCACAGTAGCAACAACCCAATTCAAACCGACCAGAAGTAACGCCAGTGGATGTCACAGTAGCAACAACCCAATTCAAACCGACCAGAAGTAACGCCAGTGGATGTCACAGTAGCAACAACCCAATCCAAACCGACCAGAAGTAACGCCAGTGGATGTCACAGCAGCAACAACCCAATTCAAACTGACCAGAAGTAACGCCAGTGGATGTCACAGCAGCAACAACCCAATTCAAACTGACCAGAAGTAACGCCAGTGGATGTCACAGCAGCAACAACCCAATTCAAACTGACCAGAAGTAACGCCAGTGGATGTCACAGTAGCAACAACCCAATTCAAACCGACCAGAAGTAACGCCAGTGGATGTCACAGCAGCAACAACCCAATTCAAACTGACCAGAAGTAACGCCAGTGGATGTCACAGTAGCAACAACCCAATTCAAACCGACCAGAAGTAACGCCAGTGGATGTCACAGCAGCAACAACCCAATTCAAACCGACCAGAAGTAACGCCAGTGGATGTCACAGCAGCAACAACCAAATTCAAACCGACCAGAAGTAACGCCAGTGGATGTCACAGTAGCAACAACCCAATTCAAACTGACCAGAAGTAACGCCAGTGGATGTCACAGCAGCAACAACCCAATTCAAACTGACCAGAAGTAACGCCAGTGGATGTCACAGCAGCAACAACCCAATTCAAACCGACCAGAAGTAACGCCAGTGGATGTCACAGTAGCAACAACCCAATTCAAACTGACCAGAAGTAACGCCAGTGGATGTCACAGCAGCAACAACCCAATTCAAACCGACCAGAAGTAACGCCAGTGGATGTCACAGCAGCAACAACCCAATTCAAACCGACCAGAAGTAACGCCAGTGGATGTCACAGCAGCAACAACCCAATTCAAACTGACCAGAAGTAACGCCAGTGGATGTCACAGCAGCAACAACCCAATTCAAACTGACCAGAAGTAACGCCAGTGGATGTCACAGCAGCAACAACCCAATTCAAACTGACCAGAAGTAACGCCAGTGGATGTCACAGTAGCAACAACCCAATTCAAACCGACCAGAAGTAACGCCAGTGGATGTCACAGCAGCAACAACCCAATTCAAACTGACCAGAAGTAACGCCAGTGGATGTCACAGTAGCAACAACCCAATTCAAACTGACCAGAAGTAACGCCAGTGGATGTCACAGTAGCAACAACCCAATTCAAACTGACCAGAAGTAACGCCAGTGGATGTCACAGCAGCAACAACCCAATTCAAACTGACCAGAAGTAACGCCAGTGGATGTCACAGCAGCAACAACCCAATTCAAACTGACCAGAAGTAACGCCAGTGGATGTCACAGTAGCAACAACCCAATTCAAACTGACCAGAAGTAACGCCAGTGGATGTCACAGCAGCAACAACCCAATCCAAACCGACCAGAAGTAACGCCAGTGGATGTCACAGCAGCAACAACCCAATTCAAACTGACCAGAAGTAACGCCAGTGGATGTCACAGCAGCAACAACCCAATTCAAACCGACCAGAAGTAACGCCAGTGGATGTCACAGTAGCAACAACCCAATTCAAACTGACCAGAAGTAACGCCAGTGGATGTCACAGTAGCAACAACCCAATTCAAACTGACCAGAAGTAACGCCAGTGGATGTCACAGCAGCAACAACCCAATTCAAACTGACCAGAAGTAACGCCAGTGGATGTCACAGTAGCAACAACCCAATTCAAACTGACCAGAAGTAACGCCAGTGGATGTCACAGTAGCAACAACCCAATTCAAACCGATCAGAAGTAACGCCAGTGGATGTCACAGTAGCAACAACCCAATTCAAACTGACCAGAAGTAACGCCAGTGGATGTCACAGCAGCAACAACCCAATTCAAACCGACCAGAAGTAACGCCAGTGGATGTCACAGCAGCAACAACCCAATTCAAACTGACCAGAAGTAACGCCAGTGGATGTCACAGCAGCAACAACCCAATTCAAACTGACCAGAAGTAACGCCAGTGGATGTCACAGCAGCAACAACCCAATTCAAACTGACCAGAAGTAACGCCAGTGGATGTCACAGCAGCAACAACCCAATTCAAACTGACCAGAAGTAACGCCAGTGGATGTCACAGTAGCAACAACCCAATTCAAACCGACCAGAAGTAACGCCAGTGGATGTCACAGTAGCAACAACCCAATTCAAACCGACCAGAAGTAACGCCAGTGGATGTCAAAGTAGCAACAACACAATCCAAACTGACCAGAAGTAACGCCAGTGGATGTCACAGTAGCAACAACCCAATCCAAACCGACCAGAAGTAACGCCAGTGGATGTCACAGCAGCAACAACCCAATTCAAACCGACCAGAAGTAACGCCAGTGGATGTCACAGTAGCAACAACCCAATTCAAACCGACCAGAAGTAACGCCAGTGGATGTCACAGCAGCAACAACCCAATCCAAACCGACCAGAAGTAACGCCAGTGGATGTCACAGTAGCAACAACCCAATTCAAACCGACCAGAAGTAACGCCAGTGGATGTCACAGCAGCAACAACCCAATCCAAACCGACCAGAAGTAACGCCAGTGGATGTCACAGCAGCAACAACCCAATTCAAACCGACCAGAAGTAACGCCAGTGGATGTCACAGTAGCAACAACCCAATTCAAACCGACCAGAAGTAACGCCAGTGGATGTCACAGCAGCAACAACCCAATCCAAACCGACCAGAAGTAACGCCAGTGGATGTCACAGCAGCAACAACCCAATTCAAACCGACCAGAAGTAACGCCAGTGGATGTCACAGCAGCAACAACCCAATTCAAACCGACCAGAAGTAACGCCAGTGGATGTCACAGTAGCAACAACCCAATCCAAACCGACCAGAAGTAACGCCAGTGGATGTCACAGTAGCAACAACCCAATCCAAACCGACCAGAAGTAACGCCAGTGGATGTCACAGTAGCAACAACCCAATTCAAACCGACCAGAAGTAACGCCAGTGGATGTCACAGCAGCAACAACCCAATCCAAACCGACCAGAAGTAACGCCAGTGGATGTCACAGTAGCAACAACCCAACGTTGCATGGCTTCGTGGTTATAGCATTATGTTAATATGTAGTTGTTTGAAAAAAGCATTCGCGACCTTACGGGGTGGGGTAGTGTTTTGGCTAGGACATCAAAAACTGCTAGAAAGAAATGCAAGACGGCTCAATTTGACCAGGCATAATGTCAGTGTGTGTCACGGCAACAAACAACCCAACGTAATATGGTTAATGGGCTACAGTGTTATCTTAATATGACTTTTTTTGACAAAATATGCACTCACGTCCTTACACGATAGGGTATGGCGTTTATCGAGTGATAATTAATGTG
The DNA here is from genome assembly GCA_963662155.1 of Lamellibrachia columna. NCBI lineage: Eukaryota > Metazoa > Annelida > Polychaeta > Sabellida > Siboglinidae > Lamellibrachia > Lamellibrachia columna. The sequence goes on along the minus strand of OY759266.1, from coordinate 1,922,811 downwards.
ACACTAATTAAACTCCATGATTGATTTTTAACATAGTGTACCACACGTATTGACCAATAAATGAAACAGTTACAGATATGACGAAAAATATATAACAAATATAACACAAAACGGAGCCACAAAATTGGACCAAAACATCCCAAATCAAGGATTGGGGTAAAAATAAAGTTTCCCCAGGGTTGAGTTTGGTTGCATTTTTTTGGAAACATCTTTTTGTTTAATCAAAATCTCCGGTTATCGTCAATGTCTACTGGACTATGGCCTTGTCTGATTATTTGTGTAAAAATCAAGGTTCCCGGCGTTGAATTTGGTTGCATTTTTGTTGTAGAAACTGTGGGCATCCACCAGGCCAGCAAAAAATTGGCTTTTTAACTAAAATGTCGATCTACATAAACAGATAGACAAGTCTACGTAAGCAGACATACACGTCGGTCTACGTCAACAGACATACACGTCGGTCTACGTCAACAGACATACACGTCGGTCTACGTCAACAGACATACACGTCGGTCTACGTCAACAGACATACACGTCGGTCTACGTCAACAGACAAACACGTCGGTCTACGTCAACAGACATACACGTCGGTCTACGTCAGCAGACATACACGTCGGTCTACGTCAGCAGACATACACGTCGGTCTACGTCAACAGACATACACGTCGGTCTACGTCAACAGACATACACGTCGGTCTACGTCAACAGACATACACGTCGGTCTACGTCAACAGACATACACGTCGGTCTACGTCAACAGACATACACGTCGGTCTACGTCAACAGACATACACGTTGGTCTACGTCAACAGACATACACGTCGGTCTACGTCAACAGACATACACGTTGGTCTACGTCAACAGACATACACGTTGGTCTACGTCAACAGACATACATGTCGGTCTACGTCAACAGACATACACGTCGGTCTACGTCAATAGGCATACACGTCGGTCTACGTCAAAGGACGGACACGTCGGTCTGCGTCAAAGAACGGACACGTCGATGTGCGACAACATAAACAACTCACAGCTCGAGAAAGGAACTACTTTCTGGCTGGCCTTATCACTCACGTTGTAACTGTTGCTGCTTTTCGAAGACAAATTTCCCCTTACAATGCCACTGGCGCCGGCTACGTCTACATCGTTCTGCGGGTCACGGTCCACTGGAGACAAAGACTTAACGATGACACACGCACGCACGCACGCACGCACGCACGCACGCACGCACGCACGCACGCACGCACGCACGCACGCACGCACGCACGCACGCACGCACGCACGCACGCACATTATAAATTTATATTGACAAGTGACATTTGTCACACTAATAAACGAGAATGTCACATTATTTTTGCAACGGAATATTCGGTACAATTGTGTGATTTTTGCGTTTTAAGGTTTCAAGAGTACTCAAATAGGGAATTGAATGTATTGCAAAAAGTAATATATACGAATACCTCAGCAATTAATCAATGCGAATACGAATACACGAAACATCTGGAAAAGCATTTGAATACGATTACCTCAAAATGTATTCAAATACGAATGGCTAAAATAAGGAAGTAATATGGGGAATACGTTCTATACTAGGCAGAACATTAAAAGAAAAGGACTTAGGAGTAACAGTTAGTGCTGACATGAAATTTTCAGAGCAACGTAGGATTGCGGCTTCAAAAGGAAATCAAATGATGCAGATAATTAGGAAATATCACATATGTATCACATATGTATCATATGGAGAAACAGCTCATTATACCCCTGTACTAAGCTATATTTAGGCATCAATTGGAATAGTTCATACAAGCATGCAGGCCGTAAGGCGGATACAGACACGCTAGAAAGAACGCAATAAATACCATCTGAGCTGATTCCACAACTGAGAAACTTTAGTTATGAAAGACGTTTAATAGATTGCGATTTGACAACAACTCAGAGACATGGAGACTATTATGAGATCAAATAAATGTGTTTTAATATTGAACAGAGTGCAGAATGGAGGAAACATTAGTGGAGCCATGGACGTGTCACGTGGAAGAAGACTCAGATTAGGAAGGACTATAAGAGGTTTTATACGACAATGACTGCCGTACCTTGTCGGTTGAGCCAGTCTTGATCCTGTCCGCTGCCGTTGTCCGCCGTCATATTCAAATCGACCGTCTGTCTGCAAAAATTAATGCCATCGTATGTTTAACTGAATAACTATAACAGAAGTTATAGTCGACGAATAAACAACAAATCGCTTACTCAACAAAATGTATATGTACGATACTGTACAATAATGTACGATACTTTACGATACTGTACGATACTGTCGATGGGTTTGAAAGAAGTTCAAGTGTTCAGTGTTAAAAAAACTTGCACAACCACTCACAGTTGGTCAGACAGCCACTCACAGTTGGTCAGACAGCCACTCATAGTTGGTCAGACAGCCACTCACAGTTGGTCAGGCAGCCACTCACAGTTGGTCAGACAGCCACTCACAGTTGGTCAGGCAGCCACTCATAGTTGGTCAGCCAGCCACTCACAGTTGGTCAGTAGGCCACTCACAGTTGGTCAGACAGCCACTCACAGTTGGTCAGTCGGCCACTCACAGTTGGTCAGACAGCCACTCACAGTTGGTCAGGCAGCCACTCACAGTTGATCAGACAGCCACTCACAGTTGGTCAGGCGGCCACTCACAGTTGGTCAGGCAGCCACCCACAGATGGTCAGTCGGCCACCCACAGTTGTTCAGACAGCCACTCACAGTTGGTCAGGCAGCCACTCACAGTTGGTCAGTCGGCCACTCACAGTTGGTCAGTCGGCCACTCACAGTTGGTCAGACAGCCACTCACAGTTGGTCAGGCAGCCACTCACAGTTGATCAGGCAGCCACCCACAGATGGTCAGTCGGCCACCCACAGTTGTTCAGACAGCCACTCACAGTTGGTCAGGCAGCCACTCACAGTTGGTCAGTCGGCCACTCACAGTTGGTCAGACAGCCACTCACAGTTGGTCAGACAGCCACTCACAGTTGGTCAGACAGCCACTCACAGTTGGTCAGACAGCCACTCACAGTTGGTCAGGCAGCCACTCACAGGTGGTCAGACAGCCACTCATAGTTGGTCAGACAGCCACTCACAGTTGGTCAGACAGCCACTCATAGTTGGTCAGACAGCCACTCATAGTTGGTCAGGCAGCCACTCATAGTTGGTCAGACAGCCACTCACAGTTGGTCAGGCAGCCACTCACAGTTGGTCAGACAGCCACTCACAGTTGGTCAGGCAGCCACTCATAGTTGGTCAGCCAGCCACTCACAGTTGGTCAGTAGGCCACTCACAGTTGGTCAGACAGCCACTCACAGTTGGTCAGTCGGCCACTCACAGTTGGTCAGACAGCCACTCACAGTTGGTCAGGCAGCCACTCACAGTTGATCAGACAGCCACTCACAGTTGGTCAGGCGGCCACTCACAGTTGGTCAGGCAGCCACCCACAGATGGTCAGTCGGCCACCCACAGTTGTTCAGACAGCCACTCACAGTTGGTCAGGCAGCCACTCACAGTTGGTCAGTCGGCCACTCACAGTTGGTCAGTCGGCCACTCACAGTTGGTCAGACAGCCACTCACAGTTGGTCAGGCAGCCACTCACAGTTGATCAGGCAGCCACCCACAGATGGTCAGTCGGCCACCCACAGTTGTTCAGACAGCCACTCACAGTTGGTCAGGCAGCCACTCACAGTTGGTCAGTCGGCCACTCACAGTTGGTCAGACAGCCACTCACAGTTGGTCAGACAGCCACTCACAGTTGGTCAGACAGCCACTCACAGTTGGTCAGACAGCCACTCACAGTTGGTCAGGCAGCCACTCACAGGTGGTCAGACAGCCACTCATAGTTGGTCAGACAGCCACTCACAGTTGGTCAGACAGCCACTCATAGTTGGTCAGACAGCCACTCACAGTTGGTCAGGCAGCCACTCACAGTTGGTCAGACAACCACTCACAGTTGGTCAGACAGCCACTCACAGTTGGTCAGGCAGCTACTCATAGTTGGTCAGGCAGCCACTCACAGTTGGTCAGTCGGTCACTCACAGTTGGTCAGACAGCCACTCACAGTTGGTCAGGTAGCCACTCACAGTTGGTCAGTCAGCCACTCACAGTTGGTCAGGCAGCCACTCACAGTTGGTCAGGCAGCCACTCACAGTTGGTCAGGCAGCCACTCACAGTTGGTCAGTCGGCCACTCACAGTTGGCCCGTCAGCAACTCACAGTTGGCTAGTCAACCACTCACAGTTGGTCAGTCAGCCACTCACAGTTGGTCAGTCAGCCACTCACAGTTGGTCAGTCAGCTACTCACAGTTGGTCAGTCAGCCACTCACAATTGCTCAGTCGGTCACTCACTGTTTGTCAGTCAGCCACTCACAGTTGCTCAGTCAGCCACTCACAGTTGGTCAGTCAGCCACTCACAGTTGGTCAGTCAGCCACTCACAGTTGGTCAGTCAGCTACTCACAGTTGGTCAGTCAGCCACTCACAGTTGCTCAGTCGGCCACTCACTGTTTGTCAGTCAGCCACTCACAGTTGCTCAGTCGGCCACTCACAGTTGGTCAGTCAGCCACTCACAGTTGCTCAGTCAGCCACTCACAGTTGCTCAGTCGGCCACTCCCAGTTGGTCAGTCAGCCATTCACAGTTGGTCAGACAGCCACTCACAGTTTGTCAGTCAGCCACTCACAGTTGCTCAGTCAGCCACTCACAGTTGGTTAGTCAGCCACTCACAGTTTGTCAGTCAGCCACTCACAGTTGCTCAGTCAGCCACTCACAGTTGCTCAGTCGGCCACTCACAGTTGCTCAGTCGGCCACTCCCAGTTGGTCAGTCAGCCACTCACAGTTGGTCAGACGGCCACTCACAGTTTGTCAGTCAGCCACTCACAGTTGCTCAGTCAGCCACTCACAGTTGGTCAGTCAGCCACTCACAGTTGGTCAGACAGACACTCACAGTTGCTCAGTCGGCCACTCACAGTTGCTCAGTCGGCCACTCACTGTTTGTCAGTCAGCCACTCACAGTTGATCAGTCGGCCACTCACAGTTGGTCAGACAGCCACTTACAGTTGTTCAGACAGCCACTCACAGTTGGTCAGGCAGCCACTCACAGTTGGTCAGGCACCCACTCACAGTTGGTCAGTCGGCCACTCACAGTTGGTCAGACAGCCACTCACAGTTGGTCAGGCAGCCACTCACAGTTGGTCAGACAGCCACTCATAGTTGGTCAGACAGCCACTCACAATTGGTCAAACAGCCACTCATAGTTGGTCAGACAGCCACTCACAGTTGGTCAGACAGCCACTCACAGTTGGTCAGACAGCCACTCACAGTTGGTCAGGCAGCCACTCATAGTTGGTCAGGCAGCCACTCACAGTTGGTCAGTAGGCCACTCACAGTTGGTCAGACAGCCACTCACAGTTGGTCAGTCGGCCACTCACAGTTGGTCAGACAGCCACTCACAGTTGGTCAGGCAGCCACTCACAGTTGATCAGACAGCCACTCACAGTTGGTCAGGCGGCCACTCACAGTTGGTCAGGCAGCCACCCACAGTTGGTCAGTCGGCCACTCACAGTTGTTCAGACAGCCACTCACAGTTGTTCAGACAGCCACTCACAGTTGGTCAGGCAGCCACTCACAGTTGGTCAGTTGGCCACTCACAGTTGGTCAGACAGCCACTCACAGTTGGTCAGACAGCCAATCACAGTTGGTCAGGCAGCCACTCACAGTTGGTCAGTCGGCCACTCACAGTTGGTCAGTCGGCCACTCACAGTTGGTCAGGCAGCCATTCACAGTTGGTCAGGCAGCCACTCACAGTTGGTCAGGCAGCCACTTACAGTTGGTCAGACAGCCACTCACAGTTGGTCAGTCAGCCACTCACAGTTGGTCAGGCAGCCACTCACAATTGGTCAGACAGCCACTCACAGTTGGTCAGACAGCCACTCACAGTTGGTCAGACAGCCACTCGCAGTTGGTCAGACAGCCACTCATAGTTGGTCAGACAGCCACTCACAGTTGGTCAGACAGCCACTCACAGTTGGTCAGGCAGCCACTCGCAGTTGGTCAGGCGGCCACTCACAGTTGGTCAGTCGGCCACTCACAGTTGGTCAGGCAGCCACTCACAGTTGGTCAGTCAGCCACTCACAGTTGGTCAGGCAGCCACTCACAGTTGGTCAGACAGCCACTCACAGTTGGTCAGACAGCCACTCACAGTTGGTCAGACAACCACTCACAGTTGGTCAGACAGCCACTCACAGTTGGTCAGGCAGCCACTCACAGTTGGTCAGTCGGCCACTCACAGTTGGTCAGACGGCCACTCACAGTTGGTCAGGTAGCCACTCACAGTTGGTCAGTCAGCCACTCACAGTTGGTCAGGCAGCCACTCACAGTTGGTCAGGCAGCCACTCACAGTTGGTCAGGCAGCCACTCACAGTTGGTCAGTCGGCCACTCACAGTTGGCCCGTCAGCAACTCACAGTTGGCTAGTCAACCACTCACAGTTGGTCAGTCAGCCACTCACAGTTGGTCAGTCAGCCACTCACAGTTGGTCAGTCAGCTACTCACAGTTGGTCAGTCAGCCACTCACAATTGCTCAGTCGGTCACTCACTGTTTGTCAGTCAGCCACTCACAGTTGCTCAGTCAGCCACTCACAGTTGGTCAGTCAGCCACTCACAGTTGGTCAGTCAGCCACTCACAGTTGGTCAGTCAGCTACTCACAGTTGGTCAGTCAGCCACTCACAGTTGCTCAGTCGGCCACTCACTGTTTGTCAGTCAGCCACTCACAGTTGCTCAGTCGGCCACTCACAGTTGGTCAGTCAGCCACTCACAGTTGCTCAGTCAGCCACTCACAGTTGCTCAGTCGGCCACTCCCAGTTGGTCAGTCAGCCATTCACAGTTGGTCAGACAGCCACTCACAGTTTGTCAGTCAGCCACTCACAGTTGCTCAGTCAGCCACTCACAGTTGGTTAGTCAGCCACTCACAGTTTGTCAGTCAGCCACTCACAGTTGCTCAGTCAGCCACTCACAGTTGCTCAGTCGGCCACTCACAGTTGCTCAGTCGGCCACTCACAGTTGGTCAGTCAGCCACTCACAGTTGGTCAGACGGCCACTCACAGTTTGTCAGTCAGCCACTCACAGTTGCTCAGTCAGCCACTCACAGTTGGTCAGTCAGCCACTCACAGTTGGTCAGACAGCCACTCACAGTTGCTCAGTCGGCCACTCACAGTTGCTCAGTCGGCCACTCACTGTTTGTCAGTCAGCCACTCACAGTTGCTCAGTCGGCCACTCACAGTTGGTCAGACAGCCACTTACAGTTGGTCAGACAGCCACTCACAGTTGGTCAGGCAGCCACTCACAGTTGGTCAGACAGCCACTCATAGTTGGTCAGACAGCCACTCATAGTTGGTCAGACAGCCACTCACAGTTGGTCAAGCAGCCACTCACAGTTGGTCAGGCAGCCACTCACAGTTGGTCAGGCAGCCACTCACAGTTGGTCAGGCAGCCACTCACAGTTGGTCAGTCGGCCACTCACAGTTGGTCAGACAGCCACTCACAGTTGGTCAGACAGCCACTCACAGTTGGTCAGGCAGCCACTCACTGTTGGTTAGACAGCCACTCATAGTTGGTCAGACAGCCACTCACAGTTGGTCAGGCAGCCACTCATAGTTGGTCAGACAGCCACTCACAGTTGGTCAGGCAGCCACTCACAGTTGGTCAGTCAGCCACTCACAGTTGGTCAGGCAGCCACTCACAGTTGGTCAGGCAGCCACTCACAGTTGGTCAGGCAGCCACTCACAGTTTGTCAGTCGGCCACTCACAGTTGGCCCGTCAGCAACTCACAGTTGGCTAGTCAACCACTCACAGTTGGTCAGTCAGCCACTCACAGTTGGTCAGACAGCCACTCACAGTTGGTCAGACAACCACTCACAGTTGGTCAGACAGCCACTCACAGTTGGTCAGGCAGCCACTCACAGTTGGTCAGACAGCCACTCATAGTTGGTCAGACAGCCACTCACAGTTGGTCAGACAGCCACTCATAGTTGGTCAGACAGCCACTCACAGTTGGTCAGACAGCCACTCACAGTTGGTCAGGCAGCCACTCATAGTTGGTCAGACAGCCACTCACAGTTGGTCAGGCAGCCACTCATAGTTGGTCAGACAGCCACTCACATTTGGTCAGGCAGCCACTCACAGTTGGTCAGTCAGCCACTCATAGTTGGTCAGACGGCCACTCACAGTTGGTCAGACAGCCACTCACAGTTGGTCAGACAGCCACTCACAGTTGGTCAGGCAGCCACTCACAGTTGGTCAGGCAGCCACTCACAGTTGGTCAGTCGGCCACTCACAGTTGGTCAGACAGCCACTCACAGTTGGTCAGGCAGCCACTCACAGTTGGTCAGGCAGCCACTCACAGTTGGTCAGGCAGCCACTCACAGTTGGTCAGGCAGCCACTCACAGTTGGTCAGTCGGCCACTCACAGTTGGCCCGTCAGCAACTCACAGTTGGCTAGTCAACCACTCACAGTTGGTCAGTCAGCCACTCACAGTTGGTCAGTCAGCCACTCACAGTTGGTCAGTCAGCTACTCACAGTTGGTCAGTCAGCCACTCACAGTTGCTCAGTCGGTCACTCACTGTTTGTCAGTCAGCCACTCACAGTTGCTCAGTCAGCCACTCACAGTTGGTCAGTCAGCCACTCACAGTTGGTCAGTCAGCCACTCACAGTTGGTCAGTCAGCTACTCACAGTTGGTCAGTCAGCCACTCACAGTTGCTCAGTCGGCCACTCACTGTTTGTCAGTCAGCCACTCACATTTGCTCAGTCGGCCACTCACAGTTGGTCAGTCAGCCACTCACAGTTGCTCAGTCAGCCACTCACAGTTGGTCAGTCAGCCACTCACAGTTGGTCAGACAGCCACTCACAGTTGCTCAGTCGGCCACTCACAGTTGCTCAGTCGGCCACTCCCAGTTGGTCAGTCAGCCACTCACAGTTGGTCAGACAGCCACTCACAGTTTGTCAGTCAGCCACTCACAGTTGCTCAGTCAGCCACTCACAGTTGGTTAGTCAGCCACTTACAGTTGGTCAGACAGCCACTCACAGTTGCTCAGTCGGCCACTCACAGTTGCTCAGTCGGCCACTCCCAGTTGGTCAGTCAGCCACTCACAGTTGGTCAGACAGCCACTCACAGTTTGTCATTCAGCCACTCACAGTTGCTCAGTCGGCCACTCACAGTTGGTCAGTCAGTCACTCACAGTTGGCGTAGGTACATGTCCTAGTTGTTATACAGTATACCATTTTCTCCATTCCTGGAACACGTCCCAGTATTGAAAGCAGTGTAAACGTAGTTTCTTAGTTACCTCGTGTCTCTGGAGCGGGCCTCTGAGGCCCAACCCTCGTCGTCTGCTACTTGGTCGTTGGCGTCCTGTTGCGGCACTACGTCCGGGCGGCTGTGAACGAAATGTTTCATATTTTGTTTTCGGCTCTGGCTGTTGCTAGTTCAGGCAGTAGACTGTTTATACGCAAGGCCTTTCTCATCAGGTGTCGTCACATTCAATACGTAGCCATTTTTAGAGATTTCGTTTGTCACATTTTATACAACTAACTAAACAGTTTCTCAACAAGACAAGGCAATACGACTTACCTTTGCTAATATCTGTTAGGATTACTTGTTTTGCCATACGACTGACCATTCTTTCAAACTATGTTTTTGAATTACAGTGTATATTCTAGAAAATAACAGCCAGTATAGGAACTACATTGGGGCTTTCGCTGGGTTTTGAGGAAGTTTCGCTCCTGAATTTAACAAGATTTAACAAGATTTGCCATCCAAGCCAAAGGCCCAGATGGCAAGTGGACAAGGAAGCCATTGGCTTATCGAGAGTCCAACAATGTTCACCTACTTATAACCCGCCCTCCTGATATATGTGTCAACCTTGTTTTTAAACATATTCAAGCTGCTAGCAGTTACACAATCTGTAGACAATTTGTTCCATTCATTTATTGTCCTCTGTGAGAACGAGTGCTTCCTGATGTCCAATCTACATTGATCCTTTACTAATTTTACCTCATGTCCTCTAGTTCTGCTATCCTTCTTGAGTGAGAAAAACATATTTCTATCAATAATTTCATACCCATTCAATATCTTAAAAACTTCAATCTGATCTCCTCTTAACCTCCTTGTCTCTAGAGTTGTTAAACCACATTCTTTCAGGCGTTCTTCATAACTAAGGTCTCTAAGTTCTGGAATCATTTTAGTTGCTCTCCTTTGTATGCGTTCAAGCGTATCTATATCCTTCTTACGATATGGTCTCCATGCTTGTATACAGTATTCTAAATGAGGTCTAACTATTGCTTTATAAAGAGGTATAATTAACTTTTTTCCCTTGTATGTTATGTTTCTTCTAATCAATCCAAGAATTTGATTACCCTTTGAAGCTGCAATACCACACTGCTCTGAAACTTTCATATCAGCGCTTATTGTAACTCCTAAGTCCTTTTCTTTTACAGTAGTACCCAGAACAGTATCTCCCATTTTATAGTTTACATTCAAGTTCCCATGTCCTGTATGTAGGCATTTACATTTCCCAAAATTGAACAGCATCTGCCATTTCTCAGACCATTTCACTAATCTGTCTAGATCGTTTTGTAAATGTTGTTTATCACCATCAGTATTAACCTTTCTAAACAGTTTTGTGTCATCCGCAAATTTCAGTACGTTACTTGTTATACTGTCGTCCAAGTCATTGATATAAATTAAGAATAATATAGGTCCTAGTACTGACCCTTGAGGTACCCCACTCAAAACCGATTTCCAATTTGAAACTTCTCCATCTACTACAACTCGTTGTCTTCTGTCAGTCAGCCATTGTTCTATCCAGTCAGTTATGCTATCCCCGATACCATGGGCTTTTAATTTAAGTAGCAATCTTTGATGTGGCACTTATTGAAACGGTTGCACCCACCTGGTTACAAATTGGCTGGTGTTGGAGTAGGCGACCCTTGTTGAAGGAATATCACCAGACACTGTCGGACGGCCCGCCCGCCTCGGGGCCAGTCGAGGTGTTACTTCAGGTGGCCTGTGTAAGTAAATAATTGGTTTACGACACTATTTTCTACGATTACACCGACATTTGGTAAACAAGTGTTATTAGGCTTTCGTTATCATAAATTCAGCTGCAAGCACAATTAAAGTTACATATCCTTCACTTTTGTAGATTTTGTTTTGGGTATAGTTTACTTCAATAAGCGTTGTTTGTTAATTAGACACATCAATACCTTAAGAATTGTATGCCCCACGTGAAGTTACATGTGTTTTATATTACGTCCACTTGCACCACAATAATAGGGCACTCACGTCACTGATGCGTTGTAGTAAACTGCGTTGTCGTCTGGTGGCGCTCCATCAGCGGCAGTCTGCCTCGGTGGTACACGTGGCGCCACTGGTGGAGAACTGGAAGTATACTTTATTGTGTCGATGTCTTCTCGCTACTATTTTATTCTGAGAATAATACAGCATCTAAATGCCACGAACCAACTGATATATACAATTTCGCATATTACTAGGGGATTAAAGTAGGCCACTGTGTAATTTTGTGTCAAATGTTTGCTAAAAGAAAATTGTCACTTGATTTTCTATAATTATATAGGCTGTAAATATTAAAAAAAATGGTGGTATTGTTTACAAACTGAAAGGTGAAACATAAATATATTAAAAAGAAATGGTATTGTCAATGTAATGAGCACCAGACGCAAATATATACCTGTAAGGAATTATTTAAAATAAAAAAAATTGATGGAACATAACTCGTTTGTAAGGTGGCAGACATCTTGGATTTGCCACCTTTTACAAATGTGGAAAAATGCCAACCTAACAGTAGTAACCTTTTAACGAAGACTTTACACGAAAGCTTGATGTACGACTTAATGGCCTACACTACATTGTGAGTTTTTCCAGAACATCGTAATAGTGGATGGGACTGGATTAATATTAAATTAACCTACCTATCCTCCCTGTGTTTTGTACGTCGCCTACGCCTGCAGCAAATGCAGCAAATGCAGCAGACGATGAGAATAAGCAAGACAGCTGTTGCCGAGCCGACTATGATAATGATGAGCAGTAGGTTGACCTCTCGGTGAGTAGTGTGTGTCGGGGTGACGTCGTATTCTGTGTGTCATATAAATGTCTTATGTTCTGTAAATTGCGAGTGGACCTTTTCAATATATTACACGGAACCTGCAATAGGATGTGCGTTATACAGAGTGTGCGTGAATTGTGTTCTGTTTGACATTTACTTTACTAATAATAATTAACTGTGTAAACCAATAGGGTTTGGGACTGTATGTCCAAGTCGCTGTCGGTTCATTGGCGCTATGGAACCTGTCCATCAGTTGAATGTGACGAATATGGCGGTCTTGTCTTGTGGTGATCACCCGACGTCTTCCAGCTCTCGGCCGATCAGTTGTGACTCAATTGGCTGCTGAGCCAAGGATAGCAAAAATACCACTTGCGTTGGGGAATTATTATTGTTGACCGAATGAACAATGCTCAATCCTAACACTTGACCTATGGCGCTTGCTCACGGCCCACGCTGACCCTGAACTGACCGGCCAACATTTCGTCGAATTCATTGTGTCGTGACAATACTTATGTTGAAATAATTGTGTGCTTTGTTATTGTTTGGTTCATACAGCGTGACGACAGCATTCACTGGCCTGCTGACTTTGCACATATGAGTCACGCGTAAAACACGGAGAATTTGGGAATTATTTAATGTATAAATGCATATTGACAGTGATTCTTGCAAACACGTGCGTTTGTGTGCGTGCTCGTGCGTGCTCGTGCGTGCTCGTGCGTGCTCGTGCGTGCTCGTGCGTGCTCGTGCGTGCTCGTGCTCGTATGTGCGTTTTCGCATATAATTATATATATATATATATATATATATATATATATATATATTTAAACACGCATCTATAACCTGCTTCAGACATGTTTTTCGGACATTCTATTATTGGTTTATCTGTACTAGTGGCCTCTTGCCCTGCTTGAGGCATCTCTAAGTAACCCCCCTGCACTTCTAGTTTAAATAGTGTTTACTACCAAAATACTTGATATGCTACCCATGCCACTGTCTACTGCTGCTGAGAGTCCATCCGCAAATACTGCTGCCCCCTTTCCACTTACATGAAGCCCGTCCTTCATGTACATATCAGCCCTTCCAACAAAACTTCCCCACAAATCCACAAAACCAACTTCCTCTTCCCTACATAGCTTCTCGACTAGCATGTTAATTGCCATCCCCCGGCAATTTCGATATATAGAACCCCGCCTTCCTATTACTGGTAAAACCCCCGACAGTATTACCTGCTCAACCCGCGTCTGCTTTAGTGTTCTGACCAAATTCCTGGATTTCCTAACTATGGCAGTTGTACCCTCCCTCTCTACGTTTTTTGTCCCTACGTGTACTAAAACAGATCCACCCTTGTCCGAACCCACGATGTTTTCTACCCTCTCAGTTATCGCCTCTATTTTGGCCCCAGGCAAGCAAACTACCACGTCATCTCCCTTGTTTTATACTCTGTCGGTCTTCCTAACTATTGACTCCCCCACAAATACCCTCGCTCTCTTTCTCACCCCCTCTATCACTGCCTCGGAATAGCTCTTCCGATGGATCCCCTCCATCACATTTTGTCCTGCAGTCTTGTCACTTGGTGGCATACTGTTATCAGGCTCTCTCTCACTCATCAGGCTCTCTCTCACGCATGTTACCTTTCCCTCCCGTCTCCTGGCTAACTTGCGCTCCCGTCGCCTTCCCCCCTGACACCTTCCCTCCCATCTCCCTCACTCCCATCGCCTTAACTATCGTCTCCTTCCCCCCTGACTCATTCGATACTGTCTCCCCCACTCCCCTTTCCTTCGATCCATTTGTCTTCCCTCCCATTTCTTTCCTTCTCGTCTCCTTTCGTCCTGCCTCCCTACGTCCTGTCTCCTTACGTCCTGTCTCCCTACGACCTGTGACCTTACCTCCCGTCGCCTGGATAACTTGCGCTCCCGTCGCCTTCCTTCCTGACACCCTCCATCCCGTCTCCCTCACTCCCATCGCCTTAACTATCATCTCCTTGCAACCCGACTCCTTCGCTACTGTCTCCCCGCTACTGTCGATCGGAGCGATCTCCTGTTGACCTCAAGGGCAAGGGTAACACAATCAATCACCAAACGTATACTGTTCATAGCAGATATCATAAGTGTTTGTGACTTACTTGCACAAGTGTAGCGTCTGTTGAGAACGTTACAGACGCAGCGCTGTAGACGCGGGCAGGAGGAACACTTTCCTTTTGTGTACGTGTCATCGGGCACGTACAACGCTCGTTCGTTGTCACTAGCGTCTGTAACATACACGTGTGTATACATGCATTTTTTCGACCACTAACAAACCTTCTACACAAGTTTAATAAACCCCCGTTTACACAGGTACGTGTACTGCCGGATATCTACCAGTCCAAACTGGTGGATTGTTGTGAATATGTAGATGATCCGAGACTATTCGATTGCGCGATTACACCTTCATTAGTAAATACGTTAGTTGTTTAAGTTCAATTGTTCAAATAGAGCAGTCGTGGTGTGTCGGCTTTCTGCTTTTCTCTACCAAATGACATATGCCCCCCGAGTCGAGTTAACGCTGCTAGGGAGTCATCCTCCGTCGCAGGAGACACTACCACTGACGGCAAGGAGAGTCAACCTACCGATGTTGTCTTTTTCGTTCGAAGTCACATTATTTATGATCGACATCCAATTTTCTGCGCATGCGTAGTGGTACTTGTCGTCGGCGAAAGAAATGACGTTGTTCTCTCTGTCAACCGAGTCCATCCAGCCGTGCGGCGGTGCACCGACTCCGGCCGAAAACACTGCGCATACACAGAATACAGACTCAGCTTTTCAGTCACAAGTCGTTCACTGCAAACAGCCCATTGTTGGGCTAACGCTGGGTGTTTAGTGGATTGTGTGCATACACTAGGGGCAATTTGTGGAATAATTAATCGTTTAGTGTATGGAAAGGTTGGACATGTCCGCGCAGGTATAATGGGTTATAACCAATGAACTGTTTATGTCCGAAGGTAACATTTCTTATTCTCTACATTTAGTAGTTTAAAACTACTAATTATTAAACTTCAATTATACTAAGAAAAATGTATGTGTTATCAATATGTATTGATCACTAGTGTACGGATATACCCCAGGGTACTGGGGCATAACCGCACAGGTGTGTACGAATATACATCGCGTATTTCAGGCCTTAGCTACAGAGCAGAAGATAAACTGCAATGGTAAATGTCAGGCTGCAGACATCACAGAGCGTGTTAGGCGTATTCATAAGTATTATTTGGGGGGTCAAATGGGCCGACATAAACAAGTTGTAGTTTATATAATACAACGGCCTAAATTTGGTGAAGTGGATGCGTGATACTGGTCTGTCTCAAGTACAGCGTGACACTGGTCTGTCTCAACTACAACGTGACACTGGTCTGTCTCAAGTACAGCGTGAAACTGGTCTGTCTCAACTACAACGTGACACTGGTCTGTCTCAACTACAACGTGACACTGGTCTGTCTCAACTACAGCGTGACACTGGTCTGTCTCAAGTACAGCGTGACACTGGTCTGTCTCAACTACAGCGTGACACTGGTCTGTCTCAACTACAGCGTGACACTGGTCTGTCTCAAGTACAGCGTGACACTGGTCTGTCTCAACTACAACGTGACACTGGTCTGTCTCAACTACAACGTGACACTGGTCTGTCTCAACTACAACGTGACACTGGTCTGTCTCAGTACAGCGTGACACTGGTCTGTCTCAACTACAACGTGACACTGGTCTGTCTCAACTACAACGCGACACTGGTCTGTCTCAAGTACAGCGTGACACTGGTCTGTCTCAACTACAACGTGACACTGGTCTGTCTCAACTACAACGTGACACTGGTCTGTCTCAACTACAGCGTGACACTGGTCTGTCTCAAGTACAGCGTGACACTGGTCTGTCTCAACTACAACGTGACACTGGTCTGTCTCAACTACAACGTGACACTTGTCTGTCTCAAGTACAGCGTGAAACTGGTCTGTCTCAACTACAACGTGACACTGGTCTGTCTCAACTACAACGTGACACTGGTCTGTCTCAACTACAGCGTGACACTGGTCTGTCTCAAGTACAGCGTGACACTGGTCTGTCTCAACTACAGCGTGACACTGGTCTGTCTCAACTACAGCGTGACACTGGTCTGTCTCAAGTACAGCGTGACACTGGTCTGTCTCAACTACAACGTGACACTGGTCTGTCTCAACTACAACGTGACACTGGTCTGTCTCAACTACAACGTGACACTGGTCTGTCTCAGTACAGCGTGACACTGGTCTGTCTCAACTACAACGTGACACTGGTCTGTCTCAACTACAACGCGACACTGGTCTGTCTCAAGTACAGCGTGACACTGGTCTGTCTCAACTACAACGTGACACTGGTCTGTCTCAACTACAACGTGACACTGGTCTGTCTCAACTACAGCGTGACACTGGTATGTCTCAAGTACAGCGTGACACTGGTCTGTCTCAACTACAACGTGACACTGGTCTGTCTCAACTACAACGTGACACTTGTCTGTCTCAACTACAGCGTGACACTGGTCTGTCTCAACTACAACGTGACACTGGTCTGTCTCAACTACAGCGTGACACTGGTCTGTCTCAACTACAGCGTGACACTGGTCTGTCTCAACTACAGCGTGACACTGGTCTGTCTCAACTACAGCGTGACACTGGTCTGTCTCAACTACAGCGTGACACTGGTCTGTCTCAAGTACAGCGTGACACTGGTCTGTCTCAACTACAACGTGACACTGGTCTGTCTCAACTACAACGTGACACTGGTCTGTCTCAACTACAGCGTGACACTGGTCTGTCTCAACTACAACGTGACACTGGTCTGTCTCAACTACAGCGTGACACTGGTCTGTCTCAACTACAACGTGACACTGGTCTGTCTCAACTACGGCGTGACACTGGTCTGTCTCAACTACAGCGTGACACTGGTCTGTCTCAACTACAGCGTGACACTGGTCTGTCTCAAGTACAGCGTGACACTGGTCTGTCTCAACTACAGCGTGACACTGGTCTGTCTCAACTACAGCGTGACACTGGTCTCTCTCAACTACAGCGTGACACTGGTCTGTCTCAACTACAGCGTGACACTGGTCTGTCTCAACTGCAGCGTGACACTGGTCTGTCTCAACAACAGCGTGACACTGGTCTGTCTCAACTACAGCGTGACACTGGTATGTCTCAACTACAGCGTGACACTGGTCTGTCTCAACTACAGCGTGACACTGGTCTGTCTCAACTACAGCGTGACACTGGTCTGTCTCAACTACAGCGACGAAAACCAAAAGGACAGAGAATAAAAATAACATAATCATTATACACTTCACGATACATGAACACTTCACGATACATGAACATTTCACGATAGATGAACACTTCACGATACATGAACACTTCACGATACATGAACATTTCACGATAGATGAACACTTCATGATACATGAACACTTCACGATACACGAACACTTCACGATACATGAACACTTCACGATACATGAACACTTTACGATACATGAACACTTCACGATACATGAACACTATTATGTTATCCGTTTACTGTCTTTAACACATCCCACTTCAAAATATCACCTATTTTAGACCAACCTGCCACCAGTGGGGGGGAGGGGGAGGGGGAACTCAATACATTTCTAGTGTATAATCCTTGAGACAAATTCCACGTATTGTGGATTTGTTTTTTGTGTACAATTCACATTACCGCACACACCGCATGTAGGGCATCACATCACACAACTGTTGGGTACTTAATTTTGACATCTCAACACGCGTTTCTACGCTAAAGGGTAGAAACTGAGAGGTCTCATTGATCCGTCAATCAAAATAGTTTGTGAATTAATCTATATCATGGAACAGTGCTTGTTTTACACGTACACGATGTTTTACACGTACACAATGTTTTCAACGTACACGATGCACTCAATTTGAAAAGGGTATGTTTTGACAGAAGTCTAAAATATGTCTAGGGAGGTTCAGTTAGAGAAATTCTCAAGGATTGAGTACTGACAATGTTTTGAGTACCTCCTGGGTTCCTGTCACACCCCGTGGGTTCCTGTCACACCCCGTGGGTTCCTGTCACACCCCTCCATAATGAAATATGGGTTAGCTCATGGGTATCCACATAGGCGTAAGGCGCGTGTCATAATATTATATCACATAATGACCAATGCATCCGTAAATAAACGAGACACCAAATTAAACGTATATTCTAATAACATCTACATCAAGCCTTTACGTTATGTAAATTATCTTACTGCACTGGGGCATACCAGCACAAGACTGGGGCATACCAGCACAAGACTGGGGCATACCAGCACAAGACTGGGCATACCAGCATAAGACTGGGGCATACCAGCACAAGACTGGGGCATACCAGCATAAGACTGGGGCATACCAGCACAAGACTGGGGCATACCAGCACAAGACTGGGGCATACCAGCACAAGACTGGGGCATACCAGCACAAGACTGGGGCATACCAGCACAAGACAGGGGCATACCAGAACAAGACTGGGGCATACCAGCATAAGACTGGGGCATACCAGCACAAGACTGGGGCATACCAGCACAAGACTGGGGCATACCAGCACACGACTGGGGCATATCCGCCCACGCCTATGCGGATATGCCTCAAACGACCGGCGCGGGAACATTGCAAATTTTCCCGCACTAATGACAACACCAATGACAACACCAATGACAACACTAACGACAACAGTAACGACAACAGTAATGACAACACTAATGACAACACTAATGACAACACTAATGACAACACTAATGACAACACCAATGACAACACTAACGACAACAGTAACGATAACAGTAATGAAAACACTAATGACAACACTAATGACAACACCAATGACAACACTAACGACAACAGTAACGACAACAGTAATGACAACACTAATGACAACACCAATGACAACACTAACGACAACAGTAATGACAACACTAATGATAAAACAAATTACAACACTAATGACAACACTAATTACAATACTAATGACACACGTTCCAAAAATGCATAAACACAGCAATATGGATATAGTATTGGGAGTGTCAGCCACATATTAATACTTATTAACATGCCTCAGCGTGCGGACATGCCCCAGTGTGCGGACATGCCTCAGCGTGCGGACATGCCTCAGCGTGCGGACATGCCTCAGCGTGCGGACATGACTCAACGTACGGACATGCCTCAGTGTGCGGACATGCCTCAGCGTGCGGACATGCCTCAGCGTGCGGACATGCCCCAGCATGCGGACATGCATCAGCGTGCGGATATGCCTAAGCGTGTGGACATGCCTCAGCGTGCGGACATGCCCCAGTGTGCGGACATGCCTCAACGTGCGACATGCCTCAGCGTGCGGACATGCCTCAACTTCCATTATGTTATGTGCCATGTTGTGGCGCAACAGGCTGTATACGAAAAAAAAAAGCCAAAGTGGGACAGGTCCAATACATACCAACTATACTGAACTGATAGGTAGACTTCCTCTGGCATGTGTAGGGTGCATGAATGGGTTCCGGACCATCATATACAACAACATACACCAACTTACTCGTGCCAGAGTCAGTTGGGGTGGTTGTTTTTATAGATGACAGAGATGAATGGAGGAAGGTGGTGAATGGAGGAAGGTGGTGAATGGAGGAAGGTGGTGAATGGAGGAAGGTGATGAATGGAGAAAGGTGGTGAATGGAGGAAGGTGGTGAATGGAGGAAGGTGGTGAATGGAGGAAGGTGGTGAATGGAGGAAGGTGGTGAATGGAGGAAGGTGATGAATGGAGAAAGGTGGTGAATGGAGGAAGGTGGTGAATGGAGGAAGGTGGTGAATGGAGGAAGGTGGTGAATGGAGGAAGGTGGTGAATGGAGGAAGGTGGTGAATGGAGGAAGGTGGTGAATGGAGGAAGATGATGAATGGAGGAAGGTGGTGAATGGAGGAAGGTGATGAATGGAGGAAGGTGATGAATGGAGGAAGGTGGTGAATGGAGGAAGGTGATGAATGGAGGAAGGTGATGAATGGAGGAAGGTGACGAATGGAGGAAGGTGGTGAATGGAAGGTTTGCACTGGTTGTAAATATAATGGGTTTTGTTTTCGGTTGCGGTCATTATGAACAAATCTGACAGCACAGGGTTGTGCTCGTTCAAGACGGTTGACATGTGTCATAGCATGTGGTTCTGCATATGGTGAAGATTACACAAGCTCTGGCCGAATGAGCATGTTCTTTTTCTTCTGGTCTACATATACCTAGAATTCAATCGTGCCTACGAATGTTGACGACGTTGAGGCTATTTCAGTGACATGATTTGACCAGGTTAATTTGGAATCTAATTTTGGGTGGAATGATATTTTAGAAATCGGCTGTCCAAAATATTGGTGTATGCTGGGTTTTGTTTTGTTCGTTATTGGAAGGTGAACACATTTTGAAATGATAATTCCATTTGCCATATATCAGACCATGTCTGTAGTTGGATCAGGTCAGAAAATGTCGTGGTCGGTTTTGGAAGTTATCTTACGGTATATAATACTGTCGTCTGCAAAACGAACGTATTGGAAATTTTATGTTTTCGTCTTTGTCATTTGTGTAGAGCAAGAAGACGGCAGGTCTTAGAACTGAACCCCGTGTGACACCAGATGTGACATATGTGATGTCTGACAAGGCTCCGTTAACTTTTTGTTTACAATTTATTTGATATAAATGATCTGACCCAGTTGTGGATATTTCCAGTGCTTCCGTAATAAGTTAGTTTAGATAGAGAAATAAGTTAGTTTAGATATAAGTCGTTTGTGAGGGACGACCCAAAGTCAAGGAGTATTACACCAATGTGTGTATTGTCCATAGCAATCTCTTTTGTAAGAATCCGTGGTGGTCTATCATTAAGTGAAAACTGACCCAAACATTGGAAAAAAATAACTACGCAAAGCATCTTGCTATTCACAAGATCTACACGTACTGACGACACCTCCACGTATAATCTGCACGTACCAGTGACCCCTTGTCGTTTCAGCTTTCCTACAGCGCCGCTGGGGAAGTCTTTTTCACCGTCGTAAAACACCCACAGAACCTTGTTGGCGCCACTCCGTGAGTTCGACTTCGACAAGAACATCTCATCGGCCTCCTGCACAAGGTGTCGAATTATTGATACACATATACGGATATGTTGTCACATTTTATAAAACGATGTTGAAGAGTCAAAACAATGGAAGACCATTTGGTGGAAGTCCATTTGGTGGTGGTGGTAGTTTCATAGATCGTGTTTACTACATTACATCTGGTCAATATAAATACACATACACACCTTCAGCGCTGCATCGATGTTGGTTATGTTTCTTCCCGTCTTCCCCAGCCCGATGTTGCTGAGTTTGTCGTCGAAGTTACAGGCGTTGGCGGTGCCCGAGTCACTGCTGATGCCGTCAAACTCGACCATACTCTGGACGCCGAATGACACGACGGCCACCCGGGTGTAGTCCTTGTGAAGGTAGAGCAGGCGACGGAGCATCAGGTAGTCCATCAACGTCCTGATAGTTTCCTTCGTGTTTTTGAATCCCTCGACATAAATGCTCTTGGAACGGTCGACTAGAAAGATGACGTCGGTGAAGTTAGACTGACCAAAAGCCGCGTCGATGGCCTTGATCTTGTAATCGGCGTTGCTAGTTCCGTCCTTGCACACCACATTGTTGGTGGCTGTTTCGACGTGCACCACTACCGTACAAACGACGAGTACACACAGGACATGTACACACAGGACGTGTACACACACTGACCTACCCGTCATCGCTGTCCGTGCACCCACTTAACGTTAGAACTTTTCCAAGATCAACGGCGATTGAATGTTGTTGGTGAAGCCCCCACTATGAGCTCGAAGGTCTAGCGACGCCATTATCCATAGACAAACATCTTACAAATGAGTAATATCTCCCGAGACATACACCCCAAACGTCTTACTTGATCTAGTCGACCGACGGCATTAGCGTCTCTCTCGGTGTGACTCACTAGTTCACGCTAGTAGCTGATCACCAGAGCATATCCGCTACTTTGGTTCATTCATGGTTCACCGCCGACGGGACAGTCCCGCCGAGTGATTCTATAGGCATGTCGTCACGCTCCACCGCCTCCACCGTCACGACCACCGCCAACTCGGTCGGCTGTACGGGTGCGGGGGTGTTCGGCTGTGGGGGGTGCGGGGTGTATCTGGAGGAATTATCTGCAGCCTGTTGTTTTGGACGATGTCGGGGTCCTGTTGACGATCGGTGTACGCTCTATGCTCTAGGCCGTGTAGATTTATAAAGAGTATCAGAAAGACGTAACATAGGGGTTGCGTGGTCTTTCACACGCACACGCACGCGCACACACGCACACACGCACGAACGCACGCACACACACACACACAAATTAGACGAAGTACAGTAAACGTGTGGCAAAACACCGACGCAATGCATACATGGATCCAACATGGCTGGACAGTGCCTGGTACAGCGTCGGCTGTCTGTGGCTGTCTGTGGCTGTCTGTGGCTGTCTGTGGCTGTCTGTGGCTGTCTGTGGCTGTCTGTGGCTGTCTGTGGCTGTCTGTGGCTGTCTGTTGTTGTATGTGGCTGTCTGTGGCTGTCTGTGGCTGTCTGTGGCTGTCTGTGGC